>RJWM01012779.1:0-55399 GCA_004363535.1 Dasyprocta punctata | reverse complement strand
TCACCAATCCCAGTGCTAGACAACAAATCAATTACAAACGCCAGACTCAGCCCCATCAAAAGTATAGGAGGACTTGAGGGTACATAGTATCACCCAATACAGCCACCAACAAGTACACTCCCCTGGAGAGCCCTGTGGGGGAGTCTGAAGCCAGCCTCGGGGCCACAGGTCCCAAGTGAGAGGACCTAGGGCCCTGGAAAGTCCCGCAGAGACCTGCAGCCAGCCTCTGTCTCCAGATCCGCACACGAGGCACAGCGGAAATCAGTCTGAAAACTGAAATGCCAAACGTATCTCCATCACTCTGAATTCTTTTTAATTGCATGGTCTGACAGCGACTTTAGTGACTACCCTTTTCTGTGCACTAGACTTTTGAAATATGATTAGTATCCCGGAGCCTGGCAGGCCCTCTGTCCCGGTGCCTTGAAATGTCCCTTCTATGGACAGAAGGAGATGTGCTTCTTACCGAGCCTTTCCTCCATCCGAGCATCAGTAGTTGAATAGGAAACCATTGTCATCACTGTCACCATCAGAGTCACCCTCACCAGGAGCAGCACCAGCAGCAGGTATCATTCATTCTTACCATGAGCATCACTGTCATCATCAAGCACCTGTCACCGTCACTGTTTCCTCATCATCACTGTTGTCATTGTTACCATCATAATCACTTTACCACCGTCTCCACCATGGTGGTCGTCACCACCATCAGCATTGCTGCGAACACTGTTTAAACACCTGATGTGCACCCCAGGCGCAGTCCTCAGGGCTCCTGTGCGGGTCTCCTTTTCTAATCCCCACAACCTTCTGATTTCTTTTTTATAGCTATGTAAACTGAGGCTTAGCAGAGGTTCAAGCACATGCTCAAGATCACACATCTAGAAACAGTAAAGCCTACGTTAAGATGCAAGAAGTCTCACTTCCAAGTACCACGACTGCTGCAGAGATCTCTGCTGCCAACACACGTTCGGAAAATACCAAAAATTCCCCCCAAATAACAGTTGTTCTGTTTTTTCTGATACACATGGTATTTGAAACCTTAGGACACACCCAAAACAATTGGACCCCGAGTTTTGTGCCATTGGATCCTTGGAGAATCCTCTACATCATGAAGCTCTTTTGAAACTGGCCTTGGAAGTGTGGAACAAGTCGTCCTAATTTCTAGAGATTTGGCTGCTAAGATTTTCTGGATTTTATTGTGGTTCATATTCCTTTGGTGTTGAGGGGTCAAAATAGCTAATCTAGACATTTAGACAAAGACAAGATGGCTAGAAAGATGCATGGAGGGATAGAAAAAAGGAAGACATTAAGAGTGGTATTTTAGGGTTCTCCAGAGAAACAACCAGTAGGAAATATGGCAACAGATATGACTATAGAGAGAGAGATGCAGAGAATTACAGAAATAGGGAGGCTGAGGGGTCCCACACTATGCTGTCTAAGCCAGAGATACAGGAAATGTGGAGATATAACCCAGGACAAGTCTAAATCAGGAGCTCTGATGGCCAAGGACAAGAGAAGATGGTTGGCTTGGTTCTAGAAGAGAAAGGGAAAGAATTCACTCTCCCTCCACCCACTATTCTGTTTCATCAAAGCCCAAACCCAAATCGAATGATGCTCATTCACGCTGGTCAGGGTGGTTGTTCTCTACTCAGTCTACCAAGTCCGATGCTGGTCTCTGCTGTACACAGTCCCACAAATACACCTAGAAGGAATGGTGCGCCAGCTCTCTGGGTATCTCACAAGGTAATTAAGTGAACACAAGTGGGTGAGTGGGTGGCTGAGTTGATGAGTTGTGCATGGCTAGGTGGATGGAGGATGCAGAGATGTGTGTGCAGTCGGGGCGACACAGATGGCTCATATGGCAGACACCGTCCATTCCCCTCTCTTCTCAGCATTGAGCTATATGCTCCGAAAGCTACTTGTTGCAAAGCCCTGTGGCTTTCTGTTTGTGAATGGTTCTCTAGATTGTTCCATCCAAGGGCAGGATTGGAAGTGCCAAAGAGTTAATGCCCTCCTAGACAGCCTTCAACTTAGGGATTTGATAGACAAATACCCTCAGGTTCCTCACCCAATGATTAGGAACTAGAGTTCCCAGGGGGATGAGTCCATATTTTCCCATCACTGTAACTAGCATAAAAGGTACTCTTCTTTGTTAGCTTCTTTCCATGCCCTTTGTCACCTCTCTACTCCTCTCCTCATATTCTCGTGTATCCCAGTTCAAATCCTCATATCAAAGAGTTGTGTATGGGAAAGCTCAAACCAAACAGATGAGTAGGTAGATGGAATGAATGGATGGATGGTTGGATGGATGCATGAAAGGATGGATGGATGGTTGGACAAATATGTGGTTAGATACATGGATACCTGTATGGATGGGCAGACAGATGTACAGATGAATGAATGGATGTGTGGCTGTGTATGTGAATAGATGGAGGGGTGGATGAATGAGCGGATACATGCAGCTGCATGGGAAACAGCTGCAGGTCACCTGACTTAGTTTCCTTATTGAGAACGGGCATTCGTACAACCTGGGGATAGTCCCGGGAACAGCTGTCTCCTTGACTGTCTCTCCGCTGGCTGTGCTCCTGTGCCCTTGAGCGCAGCACACGGTTCCCTTCCGGCCACACTGCAGTCCTTCCCTCGCCAGGAAACACTTATTCCTTCATTGTTCTACCGCTGTGAACCGATGTCAGCGTTTCCTCCAGGGGCTTCATCGTCACGGAAATGGCTGCTTCCTTTGAGCCTCTCCTGCAGGGCCTGCAACCCACACAGTCTGGCTGTGACGGCTTCCCCTGGGCCATCCCCCCAAAAGCTCAGGAGACAGAAGAAGACAGAAGGAGAGGGCAGGAGAGGGGAGGGGAGGAGAGGGAGGGGGGAGGCAACAGCCAGCACTTCGGGCAACTTGGGCAGTCAGTGGGCTCCATGTCCTCAGAGCTGTCGGCCCAGACACCAGAGCCAGCTGTGCCGTCCTGCAAGCCCTTCCTGCAGCGATGGGCTGGGGAGGGCGGGGCATGGGAGTCATCACCTGCCCCAGGGACATAAAGGTGCTCTCCCAAGAGGGTCCATGGAAGTGTCCTTGTCAATGGAGTTGCGCCAGAGGGCTAACTGTATTTTTACAGTTTATTTCCCCTATTGCTACAGATAGATTTTTTTCGCTTTCCCATTACAGAAAAAATATATAAAACCTTGACTTTGGTTTGGCCTTTTATGTGGCTGATCTTACGTGCTTGGTCACCTTCTTTACCTGCGTTACTCTGTTGCAAATCTCTGGGGAGAGAGGACTGAGGTTCTTCCCCCTGCATGGGGAAGGGACCTACAGGTGAGCCCTGCAGCCGCCAGCAGTGGGGAGGCCATGGGTGGCTGCCGGAAAGGGCCCAGAGCCGCGAGCACCGTGGTGTGTGCACCGCCCTGCACAAACCTTCGCACCTTCACACTCCTTCACCCTCACTGCCTCAACTGATCCTCGTGGCGGCCCAGGGAAGGAGGAGACCGAGCGCACCTTGGAAATGATGCCTGGGGACGGCTGAGGCTCGGTGGGGAAGCGATACGGATTCGCAGAGAGCTTGCGCTGCACCAGTGCACAGAGACCCTCCATCCATCCCTGGGCCACTTCCTGGACTCAGTGCCCCTGCTGCTGACCCATACTCGGGGAGCACCGAGGACGTGTGGACACTGCCCGCGGCCGCTGAGGAAGGCAGTGAGATGCAGCACGGACACAACTGACCACAGCCTGCCCGGCAGAGCCTCTGCTCTTCAGCGCTGCATAAGCGAGATGCGACGCCTGCCTGGCGCTGATGGTCTGGGGTGGGCGACGGGAGTGGGGGATCGCTACAAGCACAGGTGAAACCTCTGCATCCCAAACGCTCACCTGGGGGGATGTGAGAAGACCAAACTGGGTCCCAGATTCTGTGCATGTTAAGAAAATTGCTCCCCTATAGAGAAATGAATAGAGCTGTGCGTCTGCTCCACACCGATGACGTGGCTCCAGCGATCTGAGGACCTAAATCCCATGTTAGAGGAGAGGAGCACATAGGATGATCTCTTCCGCTTTGGGAACAGGGATAATTTGTTAAGCAAATTAACTCAAGCCAGGCTTTACCCAAATTGCCTCTCACCTCTTCTAGCTTAACAGACATCCCAATCCCCTCTTCCCTCAGCACAGTCAGGGCAGTGGTCTTTCGCAGCCGCTCCGGTTTCAAAGCCTCGGTAGCATGCATCCCTTTCCTTTGACTGAAGGTGTTCTTGTTGGTGTAGACGACACCCACAAGTTTGCTCCTCCCCACTCCCCCGAGGCCCAGTGGGGGCCATCCCTAAGCACCCCGCAAGTGCCCACCTGGCATAGAGCAGCACCCAAGTGTGCACAACCAGGACAGAAATCAGCGGAAACGCCAGGATCTTGGCCACTTTCTCATCACTGAGGCAAAATATCTGACACCTATAATTTAAAGGAGGGGTTCAGTTTATCACCTGACTTCAGTCCATAGACACCCTGGCTCTAAGGCAGAAACAGCCTGGCAGAGAGCACAGCGAAGGAAAAGGCTCTCGACCCATGGCAGCCAGGAAACAGAGCAGGAAAGAATGAGCCAGGACAAGAATGCGCCCTGCAGGGTCATATACACCCCCTAGCGACCCACCTCCAACCAGGCCCCAAGCACAGTCAGCCACCAAACTCATCAGTGGATGAATCCCAGGATTCAGTCACCCCCACATATACGAGCTTTGGGGGAACATTTTAGGTCCAGACCATCACAGCTAGAAACAAGATCAACTGTCAGACTCAAAAGCATTTCTCATTCCACCAGTGACTAGCTGAAAGTAGAATTTTAAGAAAGGTAACTTTCAATGAAATTGGATCTTTATCTCACAGCATATACAAAAAACGACTCAACATGGATAAAAAGACTTAAATGTAGGACCTGAACTATAAAGATGCTAGAAGAAGACTCAGAATGACATCTCCACAATGTTAGTTTGGAAAATGATTTTTCGGGCAGATCTCAAAAGCACAGATAACAAGAACAAAAACAGACAAATGGGACTGCATTGAACCAAAGAGCTTCTGCACAGCAAGGGAAACAGAGATAATCTTTGGATTAGGAGAAAATGTTTTCAAATCATAAATCCAGTAACGGCTAACTATCCAAAAAAAAAAAATGCAAAGAACTCAATAGCAAGAAAAACTAATTTAAAAATGAAGAGGACTTGAATAGATACTTCTCAAAAGAAGAGATATGAATGGCCAACAAATGTGCAAAAAAGAAATGCTATCTCTAATCCCCAGGGAAACGCACATTAAAACCACAAGGAGGTTATGATCCTCATACCTGCTTTGACTCTGTTATCAAAACTACAAATGATAAGTGTCAAGGAGGGTGTGGAGGGGAAAAAAACCCCTTGAGTTTTATTGAGGAGAGTGTGAATTAGTACAGCCATTTTGGAAAATTGCATGGAGAATTCTCAAAAAACTAAAGACAGAATTATCATATATCTCAACAACCCCACTTCTGGGCATATATCAAAAGGAACTGAAATTGCTATGAATTTCAAAGAATCATCTGCACTCTCATGATCATTGCAGCATTATTCCCAGTAGCCAAGATATGGGAGCAACCTATGTGTCCATCCATGGGTGGATGGCTAAAGAAAATGTGGTAGGCCTATTCAAGGGAACATTCTGCCATAAAAGAAGGAAATGCTGCCATTTGTGGCAACATGGATGAAGCCAAAAGATATTAGGCTGGGTGAAATAAGCCATGCATAGGAAGACACATACTGTATGATCTCATGTGTGTATAAAATTTGATCTCAGAGAGACAGTAAGTAGAAAGGTTGATTACTGGAGGCTGAAGTTGAGAAGAAAGGATGGGCTACAGACAGAGATTAATAAAAAGGAGCAAAGTCTCAGACTGGAGGACTAAGTTTTAATTCTCATTGTACTGCATGAGGACCACAGTTAATAATAACACATATTTCAAAATTGCTAAAAGAATGTATTCTTTTTTTATAAAGACCTATTTCATTATTGGTGGCTAGCGCATTTTAACAGCCAAATACATTTAAATAATGGATTGGTGGCTGCATGACTGCAGCATTAGTAAGTAGAGAACCATTTCAACTGGAAGCCAACTAACAAGGTAAGTGTGTAACTATTTAAAATACAGTTCTGGTTTAGATCATCCTTTGCTTGATCACCACCTTGGGAGAAATAAAAGCCTGTGGTCAAAATGGAAATTATTAAGGCCAAATCTGGGGGTCCACTGTGAGAGGTTTCTTTCAGCGGGATTAAGTCTCCAATTCAAGGGCAAGCCCAAGCTTGTGGTCTCCAGCATCAGTGCTCTTCCCGCCTGCCAGGGCAGACAGTGTGCACTTCGCAGCAGGCCCCAGAGTCTGAGTGTAGCCCACTCCAATTAAACTGGAGTTGTTGACCTTTGCAGAAATGGAAGCAGTGGGATCCAACTGGTATTTATCTGCCAGAGCTAGTGCTGTTGGTGCCTGATGTCCCAGCAAGGTTTACTGATGTGTCGAGATCGTCACACACCTTCTGATATGTTACTTCTCCAAATTCTGTGCCACCATTGACATTAGCATGTAGCTGGTGGTCCCCAGGCCCATAGTCCACTGCAAAGTTATCCCTTGTCAGCTTTGATTTGGCACCGTCAAAGTCATCTGGTACCCAACAAGTGCTGGGATTACTGGCATGTGCCACCACAATTGTGGCCTGGCCATGATTATTATTTGTTAATTAAAATAATTTTTAAAAATACATAAGGCAAAAAGGACATCTTTCCCAAGAGCAATCAGTACTAGAATATATAAGGAATTCATTTCACCAAAAACATGCCATACCTCTAGGCAAAACATTTTTTTAGTTTGAATAAAGGGTAGTCTGAACAAATGGAGTTATCATGACCTGAGATGAGCATCGAAATATTACAGAAATTTCAACTCTTTCCCAGGCGATCTATAAATTCAATGCAACTTTAATCAAACTAACATTCATTTGTATGAAAATATAAAGATGTATTAAGGAGAGCTAAACCTGCTGTGTAAATGAAGAATAAAAAAAGCCATCTGTTGGGCCAGGATTAGACATCTCCCTGAATCTGTGGCCCCAAGTGCCTCTTGCCTCATGCCAGTTCCAGCTCCAGGTCAGACAGAAGACCTGCAGCAAAGTCATGGGAATAAGAAACACGCAAAACTAATTCCAGCACAGATAGAGACCAAAGGAACCCAACAGAAACACACATCACCACTGAAAATGTGGCCATGGGAAATCCCTGGGGAAATCATGGTTATTTCATACATGGTGTCTCCATTACTTTTCTTGTTGCTGAGACACAATACCCAACATCCAAAGTTAAAGGAGGAAAAGTTTATTTGGTTCACAGTTTGTAGAAGTTTTAGTCCATAACTGGCTGATTCCAATGCATGGCAGGCAGGCATCACAGATAAGAAATAGCTCATGGTAGGCAGAAGCAGTCAAGGGATAAGACAAGCCTCTTTCTGTCCCTTACATTGTATCCAGGCTACCAGGATGAGGACAGTGCCAGACCAATCAGTGGACGGATTTACTAATCACACACCCTTAATCCCAGCATCACGCATTCTAGACTCAATCATGTCTGAAAAAGCCCTGCCTGTAACCACGTGAGGCTTTGGGGTGACATCTGGACCCCACCCATAACACATGGCATTGGGGAATTCTCACTAGATAAAGAAAACTAGACCCATGCAGCAGCCTAACTCTCTGTGTAAGATGGATCCCACATGGGTTGGAGACCTCAGTGAAAGCAGAGAAAGCAAATGTTAGCAGACGAGAACACGCAGGACATTGCTTTGGGACCTTGGGGTTAGGAATGATTTATCAGACTACATTTCAAGAGCACAGACCATAAAGCCAGAGCCTAATTAATTTGATTACATCAAAACTGGACACTTCCATTTGACAAAGGGCACCATGAACAAAAATAGCAGAATGAAGGCAGGCTGGGAAAAAGTACTGATGATGTCTAAACTCAGTAGAGGACTAAAAAGCAAACAATATGAAAAACCAGCAAAGCTACAAAAAGAAGAGAGAGAGAACCACCACCCGCCCCCGGGAAACAGACAAGAGATATGAACAGGCAAATTTATACACAAGGAAACCCAAGAAGCTGCTAAGTATATGAAGAAATGCTATAGTTCATTAATAATCAGATATGCAAATGAGAGCAATAACTGGTATGATTTAAAAGGCAGCTAGTATCAAGGTTTTGGATGGAGGGCAAGTTGGGCTGTGGGACCCCTTGTGTCCCGTACAGAGCTATGTGGCATGTAGTAGTTTTCTGGCATTTCAGCAATTGTGAATGCCGGACCTGGAGGCCACACTGACACACACACACCCTTCCAGAGGAGGACACATCTCTGAGAAAGTTCCTCCCAGAGTCACTGCAATGTGGGACTGAGACCAGCTGGGATTGGAGCCCCCAGATGATAGCTGTGGGGTTCTGCAAGGGACACACAGCAGCACCGATGTGCTTTAACACATGGTAAGGAGGGAGAGAAAGGAAGAACTCATGTGAGCTGTGATGCCCCAACACGTCCCTAAAATAAAACACGTGCACACCAAGTGACGGGGCCTCTTCAGTAGGAGAAGGAGCAGCCCGAGGTGCCAGACACTGGATGGCCGCAGGAAGGGGGATTCAGGGCAGGGACTCATGAACAGATATGCAGAACAGAGCACTAGCCAGGCTGCCCATCGTCCTCCCTCCTGCTCCGGTGTTCCAAGCCCCAGAGGCCAAGGAGCTCAAAAGAGACTTATCTGGCCCAGAGGGCTGGGCTTGGTGGGCGGAGGTGTTACCCTTGGGAGGACAGTTTAGGGGTATCACTCTTCTCACCATGGCCAAGCTGTTTGAGGGCCACCGTGGAGTCCCAGAAAGGACAAGTCCAGCTCCCCTTCCTACTCTGACATGACCCATTGTGTGCTGGTGGCAGATCTGAGGCCCCTGTCCCTGATCTCAACACGCCAGGTGTGCCCAGGTGGTGATGGAGACACGCAGACCCGCCGGGTATGCAGTCCCACGGACCCCACACCTCTCCCAGGCCAGAATCACCACCCCCAGATTTAGCACCCAGCCCTGCTCCAGGCATCTCTTGGGTTCCCTGCTTTTCCTTTGACGTGTTTTCTTTTCTCCACTGACCAACCTGATTAATTTCCAGACTGTCACGCTGTCTCCCACTTCATAGTCTTTATAACTTGCATTTGTGGAACTCTGACTCTGAAACTTCCACACCCAGAGTGCTTGACGCAAGCAAAAAGTTCTTGTGTGAGTGTACCCACTCTACGGTTGGGAAACCGGGCTCTGAGTGGCGGAGGAATTATCCTGGGCTTCACCTCTTGCTGCATCTCTGTGGTCAATTATCCCGTCAGGCCCCTAGAAACAGGCTCCTCTGTGTCCTGCAGAGGGCCAGAGTTTGCAGGAGTCATTGTGGAACTCTCCAGAAGAACCGCCCTCGAAGCAGCTCCTAACACAGCTGAACGCCCCACGCCAGCCCTGACCCCAAGTCTGAGCCGCGCATCCCCACACACCGGGGGTTCCGGAAGCACCCCTACCAGCCTTCCTGGCTGGGAATTCCCTGCAGACCACCCTGGGTCTCACTTCCTTTTGTGTCCCCTGAGACAGCCACACCCAGATGAAGGAGTCCAGGCCTGGAGTCGGAGAAGCTGGATTGACACATCCCGTCCCCAGCCAGCTGAGCCTCTGAGGTCGCAGAGGGCATTTCCTCCCTCACCTGCCTGGCCCCTAGCCGTGCTGGTCGGCATGGACTGGCTTCGTTCTGGGAAGTGTTTGCAGATGTTCACACGTCTTGGATCAAAACAGCTCTTGGGGGAAAGGGAGGAGAGAGGAGACTAGGAAAGGGGTGACGTCCCTCCAGAAGGCTGGCAGCTGGGGACTGGGCGGGCTGATTGGATGACGCTTCTGGGTGAGGGGCGTGCACACTGGGGCTGGAGGAGGACGGCTCCAAAGGCAAAGTCACGATGACTTCGCACTGCCTGCACGGGTCCAACGCCCTGTTCCCAGCGCCCCCCACCTTGCCCGTGGCTGCCATCTGTTTGGTAAATGCAGTGACCTCTCACCGGCCCCAGGGGTCTGGCGAGCAAGCGCTTCCGTCACCCCCACCAGAACAGGGCTGACCCGGGCTTAGGTGCTCAGGGACAAGTCTGCCTGGGAGCACGCAGTGCAAGGGCCCAAGTGCCCCCTGAGGTTTGGGCAGACAGCGGTCCAAGGGTGACCTCAGCCGCTGTGGGCTGTGGACTGAAGACCCCAGTGAGGAGCCCTGGTCTTGCAGTCTGGGTACAGCCAAGGGGCGAGTGGGAAGCTCTGCGCTGACTGCGAACTGTGAGAGAGAGGCCAAAGGGTGGCTCCGGGGACATCACCTCGGAGCAGATGCTCAGGGAGAGCCCCTGTGTGTGGTGAGGGCTGGGACACAGCTGCGGAGAGAGTTCCAGGTGGAGGGAACAGCATGAGCAAAGGCCCTGAGGTAGGAGCCGACAGGGTGTGCAGGGAGACAAAGGGACACGAGACAGAGGATGTAACAAACAACAAGAAGGACAGGTGACTAAGGATAGGCCCCTCGGGGCTCTAGGATGGCCTCAAGCAGCCGGACTCGCCCCCAGTTGCCCTGGGAAGCCCCTGGAGGGTGTGCTGACTTCATCAGGGTGACACTCTGGGGACAGAGCCGTGCCAGTCCGGGAAGCTGCAGTCCCCAGGGCCTCTGCCCCTGCTGTGTTCCGGAGCTGCCCGAGATCGGCCCTGGGCAGGCTGACTGGGAACGTTCAGCGTCACAGGCCAGCTGTGGCCTCGGCTTCTCCTCTCTGTCCTGCTTCCTCCGCGCAGCCCGGCAGCTGGGCCTGTCTTGCTGCAGCCTCTGTGGCGAAGGCCCATTTCCTACCCTGCCAACCCGGCATGCGTCCAGAGTTCGGAGGGAGCCCTGAGGCTCTCAGCTGGGCACAGAACCACAGGCCTGTGCTGCCTCTGGTGGCCCCCAGAGAGCCCGGGTGGCAGAGAAGATGCGGCCGACATGTCCCTACCTCAAAGCACAGTTCACCATTCACTGCTCAACCCAGGCTTCTTGAAAGCCTGTCAGCCCATGCCCCTCCTCTCCAGAGAAGGCTGGGCAAGGAGCACCCCTTGGCCACTAAGCACTGGTCTCTGTCCCCGTGCCTCAGTTTCCCCTATCTGCCCCTCGCGTTGATGCACTAAGGTGCACACGCGTTGCAGGTTGACAGTGTGCCTGGTCCAGTTCAAAGCCCAGAGATGGCGCGGGATCAGGGGTCCAGCATGAGTCCAGCCGGGGAGCCCGACAGTACCCCATTAACCCCAGTAAACAGCCTGGGCCCTAAATCCCAAGGCCCAGATGAGGAGGAGGAAGGAATGGCAGGCAGCGGCCGGGTGGGATGCCGGGTCCTCTCTGGAGGACACCGCAGGGTGGACGGGAGAGCTTCCTGGGCGGGTGTGGGGGACCCAGAGTGACCAGGAGTGGGGTGCGGAAGGGACCTCCGCGGCGACAGGACGGCCATGGCAAGGGCTGCAGGAAAAGGCAGTTCACCCCCCAGCCAGATGGTAACCTCACTCCAAACCCTGCGCCCCCGGCCTGCCCTCCGCCTCCCACGGCCCTGCGAGCCCAGACTGGTGTACTGGTGGGGGGGGAGTGTCACGTGACATTTGAAAATTCTCAAAGATTCCGACATGTGTTTATGCCAGTTCTCCGAGGAATGCCGCTCCTGCGTGGCACAGACACATACCAATACAATCTGAAAATTATTTGGAACGCAGACTTCAGAGCCGTAACTGGAGTCTCCCTCGCAGACAGCCAGGCTCTCTCCTTAGTCTCCTCCACGGAGAGGCCCCGAGCTGGAGCTGGAGCGAGGCTGTCTGGCCGCAAAGCCTGCAGGACTTCCTGTCTGGGCTGCTCCGGAGCCTGCTGGCTGACCCCCGGCCCCGCCCTCCCCGGCACACCAGTGAGGGAGGCGGAGAGGCCGAGGTCAGCTCCGGGCACCCAGTGCCCCCCAGGATTTACTCGAAGGCTTTCTCATTAAATCCTCAGACAGCCACTGTGATCTTCCCCACTCCACAGGCTCAGGAAACCGAGTCTCCAATAGGTGAAATCAGGATTTGAACACAGAACTGTCCGGCATCAAACCTGTCTACATTTCTTGCACTTGAACCGGTGCTACAGACGGGAGGGGGCTGACCTTGAACTCCGTAGCCTCAGGCAGAGCCACCCCTCCAACCGGCAGTCAGGAAACAACCAACCCTCCCCCCCACCCTCCCACCCACACACGTGGTGGATGACTCAGTTTTGAATCACAAAAACAAACAGGAGAAGAAATCTGTCTGGCCCAGCAGCTCTCCCCGGAGGGTAGGGAGGAGCAGGGAGCAGGATCTGGCTCTTAGGGACAGGATACCAGGGCCTTGGCCCGTCCTCTGGTGCGCCTCCGTGACAGAGGGCAGCTTGGCATCCAACGGCTGGTGGGGAGCAGCAGACACTGGCAGCACCCCGACCTCCCACAGCAGCCCCCACCTGCTCCCCTCACCCAGCTCTGCAGCTGGGGCTGCTCGGGGTTACCCCCCAGGGCCTCCGCTGGCCCCTGCTGTGTGGGCTGCAGTCTCCTTGCCTTGGCCCCAAAGGCCCGGCATATACTTCACCAGGTACAATCCGAGACACCGGTGAAATCTGAAGTTCAGATAAACAACCAATAAATTTTCAGGGTAACTGCGTACAAGGACGTCCCATACAGTCCTTGGGCCATGCTTATACTAAGAAAGGACTTGACAGCTGGGCAAGGCCTGTAGTTCCAGCCACTTAGGCTAAGGCAGGAGGATCATAAGCTTGACAACAGTCTGGGCAATTTCACAAGACTGTGTCTCAAAATAAAAAGATAAAATCTGAGGGTGCAGCACAGGGGAGCAGTGTCCCTGGGTCCAAATCTAGGTCACACCAAAAAAAAAAAAAAAAAAAGTGTTTGCTCTTTACCTGCAATTTGAATGTCACTGAGCATTCTGAATTTTTATTTGCTAGATTTGGCTCCCCTAGTGCCCTCCTCTAACTTCTTTCTTCCTCTTCGCTCCCCATGATCTGCCTTGATTCTGGAACTTATAGGGTCCTTCCCACCATGGGGTCTGTGCCCCAGGCCTCTCAGCCTCCTTCGGTCCCTTCTCACCCCAGCAAATGTCACCTCCTTGGGGCAGCCCCCAGCCTCCCTGGGGAAACCAGGCTCCTGTCACACACAGGACCCCCTCCCAATTTCTCATCACCTGTGTCCACTCGGGTGAGTGACGGGTAGTCTCACACCCACTCTCTGACCACACACACACCGTAAGGGCAGGACTGAGCCTGTCCTCTGTTTCTGTGCCTCCTGCACCCAGCACGCTGATCCCACACCGCAAGCCTCGGTAAACAAGCGTCTGCTGCCCAGAGCAGGACAGCAGGGCCAAGTGGGAGCCCCGCCCAGGCCCTGATTCCATGGACTCCACAGCAGTGCCACATCCAAGGAAATTCCAGGCCTCTCTCTTGTTGTGTGCCGTGGGCAGTGGCTTGAGGGTAGAGTCCTCTGAGGATACCGGGTTTGGGAAGTGAAGTGTGGAGAGCCTGCGGTATAACTCATGGCCTGCAAAGCGTGCTTTGTTAGAGCTTCATTCTCCTGGCAGGAAGAGTAGGCCCCTTTCCCAGGGTTGCCCACTTGGAGGAACTAGGGGAGTTGGAAAAACTGACCAGTATTTATTTGGCTTTGGGGTTTTTCTGAAAGCAACAGGGGGAAGCTTGTGAAAATAATAAGACCAAACTTCAGGCCCAACACTGTTCAAATGCCTACATTTTCTCACCCGTCCAGACAGCGCCCTTTGATATGGGGTCCTATGGAGAAGGAAACGGAGGCTCCTGTGGGCCCGTCTCCCCCAGGTCATGCAGCTAGGAGAGCCAGGCTGACGCCAGGTGCTAGAAGACTTTTCTTCTTTTCTTCTCTTCTCCTTCTATCTGCAACAACAGCTCCAGAGGAAAAGGACACTCAAAGGACCCCAGACCAGAGGGTTCTGCTTCTGGTCACAATTGAAATTCAGCCGAAGAATCCCCCACAGAGCACAGTGATAGAGGCCGGGCACGGGGCACAGAGACACCCATTGAAGAGGCTGCAGGGTGGACCCGAGGAGAGGGGGTGCGGGCGGAGGAAGCACTGGTCTTTGGGGCTTCTGGCCTGAAGCTGAGGGCAGCTGGCTCAGATCAGGGCTCAAGGGGACCCAGGTTACCAGAAAGCTGAGGAAGAAAGACTGCAAGTTCAAGCCCAGCCTGGGCACCTTCACAAGACTCTATCCCCAAATAAAGATAGCAAAGGGCTAGGGGTCAGTGGGAAGGTCCTGGGCTCATTCCCTGGTCTCACACACGGAGGATGCAGAGAGGAAGGAAATCCCCAAGTTCTGTCAACCCAGATGGTTGACTGAGCCCCGACAGACTGAAAGCAAGGAGTCAGATAAGGATGTGAGCTCAGACCAGGACGACTGTCCCTGAAATAGGGCATGAAGTTCATTCCCCCAGCTAAATGCCTACCGTGACGAGAAGCAGAAAAACAACAGAATCATCACAGAAAAAGAACAACATCCCAGAGTCTTCGCGCTTTACCATTCAGTACATCCAGGTATTTGTGCGCCATTGCAGGTGTACCACACCACCGAGGGGGTGACCGAGAACACACCTTGCCCAGCTCGCAGGCCCGAATGTCGGAACCACTGAGCTACGGCGAAAGGGCTGCAGCCCTCCTGGAGGCTCGGAGGAAAGAGAAGCGTGTGTTCTTCCTTTTCCAGCTTCTAGAAGCAGGTGTCTTCCTCAGGCTGGGAGCTGTGTCACACGGCTATGACCTCTTCCACCGTCGCATCGCCCCTGCCTCTGACCCTCTGGCTTCCTGGGACAGAGCCCTCGTGGTCACAGTGGACCCACAGTGGACCCACCGCCCAGCTCAGGGTCTGCAGTCACATCTGCGGGTCACGTCCGCAGGGGAGAGGTAGGGGGTGACTGCCAGGGTGGAATCTGAAAACCAACACGTGGAAAGTAAGAAATGGAATAAACTCTTCGGAGAATTATCTTGAAATTTATCTCGAGTCCACTGAACCAAAGGTGTGAGAAGTAGAATACAAAGATTTGCTACAACTATTAAAACTATTCTAATAAAGTTTTAAAACTATATATGCACACATATTTACAGTTAATAAAAAAAGTAAACAATCTCTTCAGAGAATTAGAAACAATACAAGAGACCAAATGGATATTCTAGAATTAAAAATTTTAGTTTCTGAAATGAAAAACTCACTGGGTGAATCTTTAACAGTCATATGAAGAACAGAGGAAGGAATACGTGGATTTAAAAGTAGATTAACAAGCCGGGCGTGGTGGCGCACGCCTTTAATCCCAGCACTCGGGAGGTTGAGGTAGGAGGAACGTTGTGAATTCGAGGCCAGCTTGGGCTACAACGCGAGTGCAAGGCCAGCCTGAGCTACATAGTGCGACCCTGCCTCAAAAAACTAGGGCTGGGAGTTTGGCTCAGTGGCTTAAGCACCTGTCTGGCAGGCGTGAGGCTGTGAGTTCAATATCCGGTACCGCAAAAAAATAAAAAAATAAAAATAAAAAATAAAAGTAGATTAACAGAAATTAGCCAGTGTGAAAAGTAGAGACAAAAATGATTTAAGAAGCTCAGGAACTCATTTAAAATTTTTGGGGGGTAATGGGGATTGAACTCACAACCTTGCGCCTGCTGGGCAGGTGCTTAAGCCTCTGAGCTGAACCCCTGGCCCTCTCACTTAAATATGGAGGTGTCCCACATACTTGTACATGGTATCCTAGGAGAGGAAAGAAATAATTGGGCAGAAACATGATCTGGAGACATAATAGACAAAATGTTCCAAATTTAGTGAAGGACAGAGCTGCAGTGAGACAAGATGTTCAGTGAACATGAAGAATCCTAGACCAAGGAACTGGTCAAACTGTCAAAAGCCAAACTGAGAAATACGACTCGAAAATGACATGAGAAAAACAACACGTTGTGTACAGGGGAATGACAATCCTGTTAAAGGCTGATGTCATATCAGAAATCAGGGAGTCGAGAAAGTACAGAAAAACATCTTTAAAGTCATAAAAAAGAATTACCCTCTCAACCAAGAACTTTGAATCCACTAAAAATATCCCTGAAGAATAAAGGAAACATAAAGACATCTCAGGAAAAAAAAAAAAAAAAAAGCTTAGGACATGTGTCACCAGTCATACAAGAAATGCTGAATGAAATTTTTCTCCTGAAATGCAGATCCTCAGAAAAGAGGAAATGTTAAATATATGAGTATCTGTGAAAGACTATATTATTCTTTTCCCTGTTTTCCTCTTAATCTCCTTAAAAACCATAAAATTATATAAAGAAAAAATTATAACCTTGCCTTGCAGGGCTTATAACATGGATATGTGAAATATATATCAAATATAAAATAAAAATGCAGAATAACAATACTAGATAACTGCAAACTTTCTGTATATTACATGAAATTGTATGATATTAATGACAAGTAGAACGTGAAAAGCAAAGGGTGTGCATTCTAATCCTTATAACACCCATTTGAAGGATAAGGTGGAGAAATACGACTAAAAAATAAACCAGAAAATGAATTAAAATGGAATTCTAAAAGAGTCAGATAATCCAAACATCACAGGATTAAAAATGGCACAGTAGGGGCAGGTAGCAAAATAGAATGTCTCCGGGTCCTAGAATCTAGCCATTTAAAAAACAAGAACTTGACAAATTAAAAAAAGAAGTAGATCTCCAGGAATCAGGAGGGAGCTGACAGAAAAACTAGAAACTACAGAGAAGCTGGAGAAACAGAGCACAACACAGACAGAAGAAGAAAGTAACTGAGAAAGGACTCCCAGCTCCCAGGGAAGGGGGCCCGCCCCTGGCAACACAAAGTAAGCCAAGAGAGGACCAATAGCTCCAGGGAAACATAATGAACTAGGCCAGCAGCACTAACCCCTCCAAAAGCCAACAGCTATATTAAACTGAAAATGCAGCCAGAGGTTTTACTCTGAAAGTGACTGTTTGAAAGTCCAGTGCTGTGTCTATTCTACTCAAGAGTGCTTTACAGGAAACATTTTGGGACAGGGTTAATTGTTTAAAACTGAGCTACAGAATAACTACTGTATACATCAGGATTTCTAGCATCATACCACCACAGTGACTGGGTAGGAGGCAACCACAAGAGATAGTCGCAGAGAGGTGAAGATTAGACATAGAACCCTCCTGAGAAGTTTGAATTCACTGCCTTTTCTTTCTCTTCTTTTACTTGTTCTTTTCTGTTACTTTGAGCTAATTCTACTAGGTTTCTCTTACTTTCTTGTACTTTTCTTATACTTTTCTCTCCTTCGTCTCTCCTTTTTGCTTTATTCTTCAAATTTTACTTCTTTCATTTTCCCATTTCCCTATTCCCTTCATCATTACTAGTATTACTGTTAAGCTTTATTAATCTTTAATTCTTTGCTATTATTGTTGAATTCTTTTTTATTTTAAAATTGGTAGAGTTATTGCATTTAGTGATATTTACTGTATGTCAATATTTGGTTTTGTCTTTGTGTCTATATTAGAATAAAGATCTCTGCCTCTGTTGTTAAGGGTGGTATAGTGGTAGCTCTTATTGGTTCTTTTGGCATGTCAATGTCTAGTTTATCTTTGACCCAATAGTTATTGTTGATTTTATTGCTACTGTCAGGATGGCATAGTTGTTGCTATTAATTGTTTTTTTACTATATGCCAGTTTCTGATCTGTCCTTGTGTCATTAATAATACTCCAGCCATTTCCAGAAAACTGAGTGCAGTGGTCAATTACACCACACGACCACATCCAAAATTAACAGAGGTGGTTATAACTTGGGATGGAGACAAAAACCTATAGTTAGCTATGCTCAGAGTATGTCACTAAAAAGCAGACACTACTAAAGATATTTCCATACCAGCAAAAAGCCTTCCCACTATAATCAACTCACAAACCTCAACACATGCACACACACACACACACACACACACAGAGACAGAGAGACAGAGAGACAGAGAGAGAGAGGAACATGAGAAGACAAGCTGATACAATACCTCCAAAAATTCCCAACTCCCTCAAAGCCAAGCCATGGGGAATCAATGGGGAGGAAACAAAGAGGCAAACAATTGAATTCTATGAAATGTGAGAAGAGAAGACAAGAAAACAGTTTGATAAGGTACTCACCCAACTCAAAGATGATGTAACTAAACAGATAATGGATTTAATAAGCAAAAGTTTCAATAAGCTTACAGAAGACAGTAAGGAAAGCTAGTTGAAATAAACAAAACAATACAAAGCATTAATGACCAGTTAAGAAAGAATTAGAGTCTACAAAAAAATAATAAACAGAAATTCAGGAGATCAAAGAAGTCTAACTGAAAGTGATGACTTTGAGTATAATGTCAGAACCAGAAGGCAGGGTGGATACAGGTGACCAGATACTCAGAGATGCCTAAAAACAACGAGAGAACGTGAGAAAGTGATCCAACAGCTCCTAGATGATGCAAAAACTAATCAAAGATTAATTGGAATTAGTGAAAAGTCAGAAGACAGCACAAATGGAAAAAAAAATTAGAGAATCAGAGAAAGCCTTCCAAATATTGGTAAAGAATTTAACATATAGATAAGTGAAGTATGCACAATTCCAAATAGCTGCAATCAGAAAAGAACTCCATGATGTATCATGGTCAAAATCTGGAAGTCCAACACAAGAACAGAATCTTAAAAGTTGTTAGAGAAAAGCAACAAATCATGTATAAAGGTAAACCCATTAGAAATAAAGCAGGTTTCTCAACAAAAACCTTACAGACCAAGGGAGCTTGAAGAGAAGTGTCCAAACCCTAACAGAAAACAGTTTCCAACCCAGACTAATATGTCCTACAAAACTATCTTTAAAACTTGAGGGAGAAATAAGGTCTTTCCATGACAAAGATCACATTAAGAAATTCATGACTACCAAACCAGTACTCCAAAAAAAATTCTCAAGGATATCGCAGTAAGAGACAATGAAAACAACAACCCCAAAAGCTCAATGGAATGAATACAACAGACAGAGTGAGCCGTTAAGTGGAAGGGGAAAAAGGAATCAGCATCAGGAAAATGATGCAGTGTCAGGAATAAGTCAGTAACTTTCAGTTATAGCCTCAATGCGAATGGTCTCAACTCCACAATCAAAAATACTGGATTAAAAATACAAAATCCAATAGTATGCTGTGTACAAGAAACACATTTAATCCAAAAAGAAATTCAAATTCTAAAAATCAAAGGATGGAAAAAATTGTCCAGCAACAAGAATTAAAAAAAAAAATACAGGCATTGCTATCTTATTTTTAGACAAGGTGGACTTCAAGCCAAAACTGATCAGAAGAGGCAAAGAAAGTCACTATTGTGGTTCAGGAAATAATTCAACAGGAAAAGATAACAATTCTATATGTACTGAACAATTCATGCAAAAATCATTAGTGAACATAAAATGTCAGATAAACATCAACCAGTTATAGTGGGGGATCTCAATGTCCCACTCTCACAAACAATCAAATCAACTAGACAAAAATTTTTCAAATAAAATCAGAGATGAACCACACCTTTGAATAAGTGGCCTTAATAGCTGTCTATAGTGTTCCACCCAGCGACAGAATACATATTCTTCTTAACAGCACAAGAAACTTTCTCCAAAATAGACCACATACTAGTCCATAAAGCATGCTTCAATACAAAAGAATCAGAATTATCCCATGAATATTATCAGATTATGGTCCAATGAAACTAGAACTCAGTTGCAAAAAAAAAAAAAAACCAGAAATTATGCAAACACATAGAGAGTAAATAATACACTCTTGAATAATCAATGATCATAGGAGAAATCAAGGAAGAAATCAGTTTCTAGAATCAAGCAGTAATGCCAGTACAACACACAGAACCTATGGGACACAAAGATATTAATCTTAAGAGGGATGTTTTTAGCTGTGAACCCTCACATTCTAAAAACAGTGAACCCACATAAATAACCTAATGATGCACCTCAAGGTTCTAGAAAAACAAGAACAATCCAAATTCAGAACCAAGACAAGGAAGAAAGTTATAAAAATTAGAGCAGAAATTAATGAATTTGAGACTTAAAAAGTACTAAAAATACTAAAATATATATATATAAAAAAGGCAACAAATCAAGGAGCAAGTTCTTTGAAAGAATAAACAAAATAGACAAACTCTTAGCCAGTCTTATCAGAAAAAGAAAGAAAAGACCCATATCAAGGCAACTGGAAATGAAAGACAAAATCAGAATGGACACCACTGAAATTCAGAGACTTGTACTTACTTTGAAAACCTGTACTCTAATAAATTGGAAAATCCAGAAGAAATTAATAGATTCCTATGTATTAATTACCAAAACTGAACCATGAAGATATAAAATCTGAATAATATAGTAACAGGTAATGAAATTGAGGCAGTAATAAAAAAAATTGTTTTTAAATAACCTACCAACTAAGAAAAGCCCAGGATCTGAAGTGTTTACCGCTGAATTCAAAAGAACTTCAAGGAAGAAATAACACAAATAGTCCTCAAACTCATTAATGAAATTGAAAATGAAGGACTACTTCCAAAGTCATTTCTCAAAGCTAGCATTATCCTAATTCCAAAACCAGATAAGGATCCAATGAAAAAGAAAACTATAGGCCAGCCAATCTGTCTAACAAACATAGATGCAAAAATCTTCAACAAGATTCTGGCAAACATGATGCAACAAATCATCAAAAAGATCATACATCATGACCAAGTAGGCTGCATCACAGGAATGCAAGAAAAATTCAACACTCACAAATAAATAAACGCAATATACGACATAAGTATACACAGGGATAAAAGCCATGCGATCATCTCAATAGACACCAAAAAAAAAAAAAAGACCTTCAACAAAATTCAATATTCATTCATGAAAAATCTCTGAAGAAAATAGGTATAAAAGGAATTTTCCTCAATCTGATAAAGGTCATTAATGACAAAATGCGACCAACATCATATTAAAGGAGGAAAAGATAAAAAGTTTTCCCCATAGCATCAGGAATCAAACAAGGATGTCCACTGGCACCACTGATGTTCAATACAGCATTTGAAACATTAGCCAGAGCACTCAGGCAAGACAAAGAAATAAAAGGGATGTGAATGGGAAAGGAAGAAGTCAAATTATCATTATTTGCAGATGACAAGACCCTTTACATAGAAGACCCCCCCTAAAAAACAACAACAACAACAACAAGAGTCCTGGAATTAATAACCAAACTCAGCAATGTAGCAAGATACAAATCTACACACAAAAATCAATACTGTTCCTGACTTTACTGAGAAAGAAATTAGGAAAATAACACTATTCACAATAGCATCCAAAAATTACTTAACAATTAACATAACCAAGGAAGTGCGGGACCTCTACAATGAAAACTACAATATTCTGAAAAATGGGATAAAAGGGGACATCAGAAAATCAAGAGATAGTTCTGCTTCTGGGTAGGTGGGATCCATATTTCAAAATGGTTATATGCCCAACACCAATATACAGATGTAATCCAATCCCAATTGAAATACCAACAGCATTCCTCACAGAGGGAGACAAAACAACCCCAACCATCATACAGAGCCAGAAGAGACCCAGAGCAGCAAAAGTAATCCAGGGCAGCAAGAGCAAAACAGAAGGAAGCGTAATCTCAAATTTCCAATCATATTACACAGCGACAGTGATAAAAGCAGCACGATACTAGCACAAAAAGAGACCTGTGGATAAGTGGAACAGAGCAGAAGATGCAAAAATAATCCCAGGTACACTTAGCCATCTGATTTTTGACACAGGGATCAAAAACACACCAGAGGAAAAAGAGTCTATTTAACAAGTGATGCTTGGAAAACTGGTTACACACATGCGGGAGACTGAAGCTAGAGTCGTATCTCTCAACACGCACTGAACTAAAATCAAAATGAATCGAGGTCTAAATATTAAAGCAGAAACAATTTACTAGAAGATAAAATAGGCAAAACTCTTGAAGATAGGCATAGACAAGGACCTTCTGAATAGAACCTCAAACTGCACAAGAAACATCAAGAATCAACATATAAAAAAAATCAACAAATTGAATTATATCAATTTTAAAAACTTCTGCTTGGAAAAGAAACAGCAAACAAAATGAAGAGACAACCTACAGAATGGGAAAAAACTGCCACCTACTCCTTGGACAGAGGATTAATATTTATAATATATAAATAACTCAAAAAAGTAGAGTCCCCCCTCAAATAAAAGACCCAATCAAAACATGGACGAGTACAATGAATAGAAACTTCTCAGAAGAAGGTATAAAGGGCTAATAAATGCATGAAAAATGTTCAACATCTCTGGTCGTTAGAGAATGCAAATTAAAACAACACTTCTTACTCTAGAAAGAATGGCCATCATCAAGAAACCAGTGACAACAAATGTTGGTGAGGCTGCAGGGGAAATGAGCCCTTCTACACTGTGGGAATGTAAACAAGTACAACCACAATGGAAATCAGTATGGAGATTCTTCAAAACACTAAAAATCCAACTTGACACAGTTATTCACCTACAAGTATCTTCCTGAAAGAGTTAAAGAAATTTTATTAAAATGATACATGAAAGCCGGGCATGGTGGCTCATGCCTTTAATCCCAGCACTTGGGAGGCTGAGGTAGGAGAAGTGTTGTGAGTTCGAGGCCGGCTTGGGCTACAACGCAAGCGCAAGGCCGGCCTGAACTATATATATAGGGCGACCCTGACTCAAAGAACTAGGGCCGGGAGTTTGGTTCAGTGGCTTAAGCACCTGCCTGGCAGGCGCAAGGTTGTGAGTTTGATCCCCAGTGCCGCAAATAAAATAAAATAAAATAAAATGATACAAGAACGCCCATGTTTATAACAACATAACTCATAATAGCTAAATCTTGGAAGTGCCCTATATGTCAATCAACAGATAAATAAAGAAAATGTATTTGTGCACAGTAGAGTACTATTCTTCTCTAGAGAAGAATACATTTAAGTCTTTTGCGGGAAAACGTACACACTGAGGCCACAGTGTTAAATGAAACAAAGCAGACACACAAGTTTAAGTATCATGGAGTATCATATAGTTTATGAAAAACATAAAGTCTAAATAAATTAAGGAGCAAAATAATAGATAATAGGACACAGGGAGACAGATGTTTTACAAACGGAAAAGGGACCAAGAAATGAAAGGGGAAAAGAGGGGGAGGGAAAGAGACATAAGAAATATTGAAGTGTGCTGTGTTATGTACACGCACACACTCCCCGCCATGAATGCAATCATTATGCACTGCCAACATTTAAACTAACAAAAATAAAGATTTAAAGGCTAAAGAAAATTCAAAGAATGAGATGGAAGAAACCAAAGGACAAAAACAAAAAAGTGGAAACAAGTGCACCAGAGAAACAATAAAATGGCAGCTCCAATCATATCAGTAAAGACCTTAAACATTAATGAAGTAAACATTCAAAGCACAATAAAGACTCAGTGGTAGAGTGCTTGCTTACCATTCACAAAGCTCTGGTTTCAAACTGCAGCACCTAAACAAATAAATAGAACCAAATGCAAGCAACAAAAAGACCAAATTATGTAGTTCAGGGTGGCCTTGAACTCATGGTGATCTTTCTGCCTCAGCCTCCAGAGCTCTGAGATTATAGGTATGTGCCATATGTTAATATTAGATAAAGTAAATTTCAAAGCAAAAATCAAGCCGGCCGTGGTGGTGCATGCCTTTAATTTCAGCACTCGGGAGGCTGAGGTAGGAGGAGCGTCATGAGTTCGAGGCCCACTTGGGCTGCAATGCGAGCGCAAGGCTGGCCTGAGCTACATAGTGCGACCCTGCCTCAAAAATCTAGGGCTGGGAGTTTGGCTCAGTGGCTTAAGCACCTGTCTGGCAGGTGTAAAGCTGTGAGTTCGATCCCTGGTGCTGCAAAAAAAAAAAAAAAATCATTGTCAGAGCTACAGATGTATATTTCATGATGACAAAATGGTCAATTCATAAAAAATATAACAACTACAAACATACATGTACCTAATAGAGCCTCAAATTCGATGAAGTTAAATTAACAAAACTAAAGGAAGAAAGAAATAATACTATAGTCACAATGTAATATTTTAATGCCCATCTCTTGGCATTAATGGAATAGACTCCCTCAAAATGATCAAAAAAGCCGGGCGTGTGGCACATGCCTTTAATCCCAGCACTCGGGAGGCTGAGGCAGGAAGATCACTGTGAGTTTGAGACCAGCCTGGGCTACAAAGTTAGTTCAAGGCCAGCCTGAACTCCATAGTGAGACCCTGTCTCAAAAAATAGGGCTGGGGATTTAGCTCAATGGCATAAGTGCCTGCCTGCAGGTGTGAGGTTGTGAGTTTGACCCCCAGTACAAAAAAAAAAAAAATTCATCAAACATATAAAAAGCATAAACAGCACTACAAATAATCTTAACTGATATTTTACAGAATACTATACCAAACAGTGGTAGAAGATGCATTCTTTTTAAGTATATGTCATATATTTTATGACAGACCATGTGTTGGGCAATAAAACAAGTCAATATTTTGAAGACAGATTCCATACAGAGTATATTCCCTGACACCAACAGAATTAAATTACAAGTCAATAACAAGGTAATTAGGAAAATCTCACATATTTGAAAAATAAACAATACTTTTTCCTCTTTTGGATTTGTAAAAAATCAAAACAAAACAAAACAAAAAAAACAATACTTTTTCTACTCATAGGCAATGGAGAAACTGCACAGAAAATTAGGAAATATTTTCTACTGAATGAAGATGAAAATACAATGTATTAAAATTTTCATAGTGCAACTGAAGCAGTGTTGTAGGTAAGTAAAAGCTTTAATTACATAAGAAAAGAAGCAAGATCTGAATCCTTGGCATAAATTCTTGTTCTAAGAAGTTAGGAGCTGGGTGTGGTGGTGCACACCTATAATCCCAGCACTCAGAAGGCTGACGCTGGAGGATTCTTGTGAGTTTGAGACCAGCTTGGGCTACAGAGTAAGCTCAAAACCAGCCTGAACTGCATAGTGAGACCCTGCCTCAAAAAGACAAAAAATAAAAAAATAAAAAACAAGTTAGGAAACTGAGAGCAGATTAAACTTATAGTAAGTATAAGGATGAAAATAAAGATAAGATCACAAACACTGAAATAGAGAAAAACATGAAATAAAAAGTGCTTTGAGAAAATTAATAAAATTGATAAGCCTATTACAGTAAAAATGAAAGCAAGAACATCACTACATATCCTCCAAATATTAAGTGGATTACAAAGGAATATTGTGAATGCTTTTATGCCCAAAGATTCACCAACATAGATGAAGTAGATGAATTCGTTTTGAAACATGTCTTATCAAAACTGACACAAGAAGAAATAAAAAGCCTAGATAGCCTGCATCTATTAAAGAAATGGAATTCATTATCTAAAACTTTCCCATGACAAAAAAAATTAAAAATAAAAAATACTCCATGCCAGAGAGCAGCCCATCCTCCAAGAGTGGGTGAGGGGCACTGGCAAGAGCTGGGTTCTTGCAGGTGGAGCCATGTTGTGAAGGTTTCAAGAGAAACACGGCAGACAAAACTGTAGGCTCTCCACTCGGCGCACAGCAGCGCTCATGAGCACAGCACAGCGCCAAGGAGCCACTAACTGCTCCTATTTCCTACGTCGTCGGTCAAGGCCAGGTGCGCGTGGTGCGGTGTTTCCCATCTCCTTAGCAAGCCTAGAAAGCTCACACAGTACTGTGCTTTCCACCCCCACTTTATAGTTGAAAACACAGGTCAAAGCGGGTAAGTGAATTTCTGCAGTGGTTAACTATGGTGTCTATTTAAATTAAAAAAAAAAATCCTCCTAGCAGATCCTGGAGTACAGTTCTGGGTGTTTCTGGATGAGGAAAGACCCACTCTGGATGAGAGCGACACCAACCAGTGAGCTTGCGTCCTGGATGGAATAAAGAGGGAGAGAAGAAGGAAGTGTCCCTTTTTGCGTCTTTTGAGGAGCTCCAGTCTTTGCCTCCTCCTTTGGACTTTCGGGCTTGCAGCACCCTGTGCAGCCTTCCCGCACAGCCCCTTCAGCTTTCCCACAGGACTTGCCCTGCTCTCTGCAGTGGGCTGCAGGCCTCTGACTTCTGATGGGTCCTCCAGCTCTGCGGCATGCAGGTGGCCCTGTGGCATTCTCCCACTGACTGCAGTGGCCGCGGTGAGTCTACTTTGTAAACCCTTTATGTATTTAATCTGTTCCTTTAGTGAACCCCAACTGATACACTTGCCCGAGGTCACACAGTTAAGCTTAAATTGCTTGACCCCAGAAACTTAATTCTTGTTCTGCCCTCTTTTTGCCCCTTCAAATTAGTGCTAGACTTCCTGGGTATGCCCTGAGCTAGGTGAGAAGCACTGATTCTCTAGCCCAGATCAGTCCTCTTCCTCTCCCTCTCCTACCTAAGAAGAGATCCCAGCACCCACTCTACATGAGTCAAAAGCTTCAGAACCACCCCAACCATCATCTTTAACCCTTTCGTGTCATACACAGGAGCTATCAGGCTGGCCCATGAGCTCCATCTCCAAATTCCTCAAGTCTAGACCGGATGGCCCCTTACCTCTGCCAGAGCCCACACTCACCACCACCATCTCCGCCTTGCACCAGACGCAGTGGGCTTCTGTAGCCACTCCTGGCCTCCAGCCCCCGCACCCTTCCCATGGCAGCCAGCTGGCTGCTCAAAGCCTGACTGGGCGCTTCCTCCCTGCTAAAAGTCCCCTCATGGTTCTCCATCACACCTAGACAAAAATCCCCTCTCCTGGCCCCATCTGACACTTTTTTTTCCAGTGTTTCTTTCCATTTCCACTTCCATTCTACGCCTTCTCTTATTGCAAGCTTGCTTCTGCTCAAGACCTTTGCATAGACTGCTCTCTCTGCTTACATCTTTTATCCCCTAGATCTTCATACCTTTCCATTCCCAGATTCATTTCCCCCGATCATTTCAACTCCTTCCATTCCTGAGGCCTCAATTCAAACATTTACACCTCAGAGGACTTTCCTAGAGCACCCCGGCTCAAGCAGGCTTTCTCCCCCAACACTCTATCACAGAAATCCCTTGCAGATTCATTCATAATCCTGCTCTGTATGTAAATGATCTTATTCATTTGTGCAATCATCATAGTGAACAAGTATAGTTCAAGAGATACTCTTGAGTATCAAGTATAAGGCCTGTTATTTTTCTCTTCCACCATGAATTTATATTTTTCAGCCACTTTTCACCCTGAATGAAAACTGAGAGAGGCCTCATGATGGTCTGGTCATTCTCAAGTGGCCAGACCCAAAGTCTTCCCACTTATACTTCAAATGCCAGGTCATTTGTATTAATCAGAACCTTAACCTGGGTTTACTGCGAGTCTTTGGCCCTCTGTATCTCCAATGGGAACTGCCCAGGAGGAGGCGGCCCCTCCCCCAGGCTCACCCCCCTCTGCCTCTCGCTCTGCCTTCCAGGGTCTGGTTGCCAGGAGGAACCAGAAGAGGAAGAAGCCTCTGCTTGCACGATGACCGGCCCCGCTGGTGCCCCACTGGGCGCCATCCTCCCGTGATGCCGCCCCTTGTCAAGGGTAACCTCATCTTCCTTCCAGCAGAGGCACACCCTGAGCCACCAGCAGGTGTCTGGCTGCTTTCGCCTCTGGTCTGCTTGATGTCCCCGGCAAGACAGCCTTCCAAACAGGATGTAAAATGGCCGTGTGCGGGCTCCTGAGTGCAGCGTTGTCTGAGCTGCAGAGAGCACTCACAGACACTGCTCCTGCAAACCTGGCAGAACTGCTACCCACCGATGTGCTCTCTCAGATTTCGGGGAGGTGGGAGGGCCATGTTGTGGTGGGCACCAAGTGGTCTCCTTGTGTACCCTCTTCCCCGCCACGCGCACAGCCCTCTTAGGCAGAGCCTGACCGGTCCAGCAGCTCTGTCTCAGGTCCTTTGTCAGGGATGGGCTGGCTCCACCACCCCCAGCCTCCTGCTTGAATCAGCAGCTTGGCCAGCTCTCCAGTGAGGACAAGGCTCTCCCCGTCTTATGTATGTACTTACCTGAGGACGGGCAAGGCTCAGGGACTCTGAGACTCAGTTTCTTTCTTTCTTTTTCTTTTTCTTTTTTTTCTAATATTGGAAATTGAACCCAGGAAGCACCAAGCCCTTCTTATTTTGTTTTGCCACAGGGTCTCGCTAAATGGCCTAGGCCGTCCTCCTGCCTCTACCTCCCTAGTAGCCGAGTGACAGGGATTATGGGTGTGTGCCTGATGTCGCTGTTTCTTCGTGATTGGAGACGAGCACAGAAGTTCTGATCTCAGTGAGCAGAAGGCCTGATGTGGAGCTTAGCTGAGGTGAGGCAGGAAAGACTACAGCCTGGGACCTGTACAAATGCAGGAATCCTTAGCAAATGTTCCTGGTGGTCACTGTTTCCATACATATGCAGCCTGTGTCCCTTCGAACCCACCAGGGGGATTCCAGAAGAACAGATTGGGACAAAGCTACTTTAAATCAACAGGTTCAAGTCTCCTCTGAGATTCTCCCCTAAACGAAACATTTCCCCATGCAGGGAACTGACGCTAGGGAGAGGAGATGGGTTTGGCATCACACAGACCGTGTGCATTGGCTTGAGCCATCTTTCCATTATCTTCAGTGGCAATGACAACGTCCCCCGCGCCCAGGGGCAGGTTCAAAGATGAATGAGGGAGAACATGCAAATCACCCGGCTAGGATAAGGGCTTCATGAAGAGTATCTCCAGAGCTTCCTGCCAGAACCTGCTAAGGCTTGGCTTCTCTGCGTGCATCAAAAGTCACCCAATGGGAAGTCACCCCCTGAGAAGGTCCCCAGGTGGGTGCTCTGGTGTTCGTTCTGTGTGTCAGCAAAGATGACCTCCGGCAGAGAAAACTCCAGGCTTGTTTGACATCAGGAAGTGGGGGCCAGTACCAGCCCAGGAGCCCTTCCGGTGACTGAGGGCTGAGGTTTAGTTGTGCAAAACCCTGTAGGGGCCTCAAGGTACCAAATCAGTAGTCTCTCCAAATTCAGCACATAAAGAGCCAACAAGGTGGCCAACTTCATCAGTCAACAGCAGCAGCAACGTGCAAATCAAAGCCACAGCGAGACATCACTTCCTATGCAGCAGGATAGCTAGGTGCTTTTCTTTAAATGGACCAGTATTGTGAGGACAAAGAGAAGCTGACACATCCATATGGTGCCAGGAAGAAAGTAAAATGAATCAGCCACTGTGGAAAATAGTCCAGCAGGTCCATGAGAAGTTAAAACTACTTTTTGCGTGGTCCAAAAACTCCACTCCTGGATACACCCAGAAGAAAGCAGATCCTCACACAACCACATGTACACTAATGCTCACAGCAGTACGACTCACCAAAGCCACATAACAGGAACGGCCCAAATGCCCATCAGCAACTGAAAGTGTCAGATCTCCAAATTAGACCCCCACCCAGCTAGGAGGGAAAAACTCTCCAAGCATATCTGTTATTTACACCTGCGGGAGCACTGCCTTGGACAGAAAGCCAGCAGCTTCCCCACACAGCTCAGCTAGCTCGCAGCTGCCCCACGCAGCTCAACGTGCAGACAGCTGATTCCGCAAAAAACCAGAAGAGACATGCGGTGCCTGCCAGCACCTCCCCCTGCCAACACCACCCAGTCTATCACCTAGCCTTAGACTCCCACTCAAGACACCCAAAATTTTGTGCCCCCTTCAGCAATGCCTCCCTCTCCTATCTAAACTCCCCTATAAAACATGCTCGTGCCCCTTCCTTGGCGCCAAAGGTCTTTTCACCCTTGGCCAGGCTGCACCTGATCTTCAATAAAGTCCTCACACATTGTGTAAACTCTGCCTGACTCAGTGGTCTCAACTGTGCCTTGGTTTACCCTAACAGAAAGGATAAATACACGGTGGTGGTGTCACTTAGCCACAGAAAAAGAAAGGACTATCGACTCACGCAATGAAACGCCAGAGCCTCAAAAAGCATCACGTAAAGTAAAGATCAGGCACAAAAGACCACATACCGTGGGATTCCACGGCTACAAACTGCCCGGTGCAGGCAAAATCATGGAGACAGGGAGCAGGTTAGTAGTTGCCAGGGGCTGGGAGGAGAGAGAATGGGGAATAACTGCTTAATAGGTCTAGGTTTTCTTTTCGAGTCATGGACATGCTCTAGAAGTGATCATTCCAGAACCTTGTGAATGCACTAAATGCTACTGACCCTTAAATATTAAAATGGTTAATTTTATGGCAGATGAATTTCACCTCAATTTTTAAAAACCAGTTAGGAGATAATCCTCCACCTGAGAAATGGCAGAAGTAGATTATTAGGTAAACAAGGGCACATAAAACCTACTATTACAGTTGAGATTTTATTTTATTTTATTTTATTTTATTTTATTTATTTATTGGACTGGGAATCAAGCTTAGGACCTTGTGGGTACTGTGCCGCTGAGCTACACCCCGGCCGGGTTGTTATTTTAAAAGCCCAGGCTGCTATGGCTGCACCTCCAGCTGTGGCACATTGGAAGGGGCGGATCCTTTGGAAGGCGGGGCTTGCTGGGAGGAAGTGACGTCGCTGGGGCGTGGCCTCGAGGAGCTATGGGGACCCCAGCCACGCCTGCTCTCTAAGTGGCTGGGCTGCAGTGAGGCTAGCAGTGTCCACCAGCGCTCCCGCTGTGCTGCTCTGCCGTGCCGCAGCCTTAAGCCTCGGACACCCCGAGACGAAGCCAACCTTTCCTCCTTTAAGTTGATTTCCTCAGCTGCTTAACACACGTGGTATTCTGATTATTGTTCAGTAGCAAATTATCCCAAATGTTTTGGGGGGTTTTGGTAATTTTTTGTGGGGGGGAGGTTGTTTCGTTGATACAGAGCCTCGTTGTGTAATCCAGGCTGGCCTCGTACTTGTGAATCGCCGACTTTGGTCATAGTTTTATGAATCAAACACCTAGACAGGCCACAGCAGGGACTACTTGTTTCTTCTATGGTCAAGGGATTCAGCAGCAATGACTCAGATAGCCAGAGAACCTTCTGGAGGGCTCTTCCAGGCCTGGGGAAAGCGCAGGCGGCCTGGCTGGGCTCGTCAGCAGAGCGCATGCGCACACAGGCACTGTACCAGAAAGGCGACCTCGGTGTCTCTGCGGCCAACCGCAACCTGCCACGGAGTACCCAACACACACCTCTACCAAGAAGGGGTGCAAAGAACTCAGTGATGCATTTTGAAATCTCCACGTCCACCGTGAGGTTGTAAACTGACTCGCGCCCTCTGCACAGTGGAGGACGAGGCGATCCGCCAGAAGAATGGGACTGCTGTATTGGGCGCTGATGAGAATGGTGGTCCCAGAGGCGGAGCTCGGGGAAAACAAACCACAGCTCCCCCACCGCGTGAGCACAAAGTGGGCAGTGCGTGCCTGCGTGGGCACAGGCTGTCCGGAGGACGCCCAAGACTGGGCGACAGGAGCCTGCCCTTGTGCGTGCCTATAATCTCAGTACACTGGAGGACGAGTCAGGAGGATCGCGAGTCGCAATATATACTTACATAAAAGAATGGGTAACGCTTCATTCTCACTGTCTTTTCCATACTTTTTTTTTTTTTACTATGTGACTATATCATCGGCTCAAGATAAATATTTATAAAAATTAACAATAAGAGAAAGATAAGCACTGTCCTGGAAAGTTGCCAAGACCACAGTTTTGAAGCTCACTTGTTTGGCCTAATCTGCATAATATCCTCACATTTACATATAAATCTGAGGAGGGGAGGGGGAGGGAAGAGAAGGGGAGAGGGAAGGGAGGAGGAGGAGTCTCCCGCTCGCATTCCTGCCCCACACTGTAGGTGAGAGCTGGAAGTCCAGCGTGGGTGAGACCTCTTCATTTACATGGGTGCTTCCGAGAGGTTTCATTTTTTATCGCAACACTGTGTTTGCACAATGCTTATGAAAATATTTTAGATTAGAGCTGGGGGTTTAGCTCAGTGGCACAAGCACCTGCCTAGCAAGTGTAAGGTCGTGAGTTCAATACCCGGTACAAAAAAAAAAAAAAAAAAATTAGATTAGAAAACAGACAACTTGGAGAAGGAGGCAGCATGGGTGAGCACGGCATGCTGAGTAAGCACCACTGGGGTTTCCAGGCCACGAACGGACTGGGCGACCATGGCTCGCGAACGCCAGAGCCCTTGCTTTTCTTTCCCGTGGCCCTGCTGGGATGACCTGTTTCCTTGATAATAATCAAGAAGTCGATGAATGAATAATCACTTTGTGTCTGGTACCATTAAAGCAGTTCATCTTAACCTAAAGAGGGGAACTACGGTGAGCACCCCGACTTCACAGACCGGGAGATGGAGGCACAGCGAGATTAGGGGCCTTGCCAGGGCCACACGGCAGAGTGGAGCGCGGAGACTACGAATTCAGAAGCGAGCTGGCAGCCCAGGGCTGCCTTTCCTCCAAGGCAGGAGCTCGCGGCCCCCAAAGACTCCTCCACTTCACCACCTCCCTGCCCCTTTGGCCTCCCCTCTCCTCTCCCCACTTTCCTGACTGCGGCTGGGTCTCCAGGAAGGTCAGCTCCCTTCTGCAGACAAAGCGCATTCCAGCTTGCCCAGGTTCCTGAGGGCCGTCCGCCTCCCAAACCTTTTAAATTTATTTATCTAATTAAAATCTCTCTGTAGCCCAACAGGCTCGGAGAGTTCATATTTAACCAACACAAACGCCCCCATCCCCACCCCCACAACCCACAGGGCAGGGCAGCCCCAGGCAGGAGCAGCCCTCTCTGGGGGCCCCCGGAGCATCCATCCCCCCTCCAGTCAGCCAGCAGCAGTGGGCACCCGAGTGGGCAGCCCCAGCCAGCTGCGTTTCCGGCCAGTGAACCTGCCGCTCAAAGCCTTCTTTTTAATTAACTCCATATCTCAGGCGGCCAGAGCACGTGGGCAAACTTCTGTCTACTTCACTGCGGCGCCCAAGCACATCCCGCTTTGCTTTCTAAGAATAGAAGCAGGAGATGGAGGGGAGGGAGGAGGCCGGAGTCTAAAAATGAATTTGCAGCCCAGAGCAAAACAAGCCAGCCCAGAAGAAGGGAGAAAAGCATGGTGCACACAGCTACACACACACACACACACACGCACACACGCACACGCACGCACGCACACAGCTGAGCCAGCGGGGGCTGTCTGCGGCCATCCTGGGTGTGACTCGCAGGCCTGGCAGCCTGCCCAACTGTCTGGCAGGGATGGGGTGGCGGGTGGCACTGTTCATGCCAGGCGCAGGCAGCTGGGGATGCCCAGGGGAGTCTGGGCTTTTTTCTGGACTGATTGGTTTCCCCAGTAGACAGACGTGACTCACGGGCTCCCAGGCTGGGCTCTGGGGCTCTGAGTTTCCCGACTTCAGGAGCAAAATGCTTCTAACGCTGCAAGGTTGGGGTTCAGCCGCAAAGGATGCCCTCGCCCGAGTCGGAGATGAGAGAAGAAGGAAAGCGGAGCTCTGCTGTCCAGCAGGACGCTCAGGAAGAAAGCAGGACAGCTTGCTCAGCAGCCCCAGAAAACAAAACCAGAAAAGCAGGACGAAGAAGGGTGACCGTAGTGGCCGCTGCATTCTGCCAGGCTCTGCTCTTGCCACCGTCCTTGGGGCATTTCACTGGCTCCTCACTGGGCTGCATGTGGCACAAGCTGCTCCTGGCCCTGTGTTACTGGTGAGGAAACTGAGGCCTGGGGACTGTGGCGAACACCCGGTCTCCCACCCAGGAAGCGGAACACTGGAATCCGCCCCTGCAGCCAGCCCTGCCCCCCAGTGCAGCACAACTCCCTGAAAGGCTACCCGAGGACAGTTCCTCCGCCTGCACGCTGGGCGTGCTGGGCACACTGGGCACGCTGGGCAGGGTTTAGGATTAAACTAGCACCACACAGGTCCTCAGGCCAGCAGCAAATGGCAAGGATGGCACAGAGAGGAGAGGATGTCCCTGCAGCTCAGTTCGTCCTCACCTGGCCGGGGAGGAAGCCTTCTCCGGGGACAAGCTTGCACCTAACACCCTCACATATGGGCTTTCCTGAGCAGGCAGGGGCTGCGCCACCTAGACCCACTTGCTCTGACACTGGTCCATTTCCTATCAAAGGAAAGTGGCCCAGACCTTCCTTCCAAGACTCTGAGTGACAGAGATACCAAAACACTTGTGAGTGAAACCTCCCAGGATCTGGGGGTTCACTTTGGAATAAGCTGAAGTGGTGTCTTAGTTACTTTTCTTTCATTGCTGAAACAAAATACCTGATGCTCAAAATTAGGAAAAGAAAGGTTTATTTAGCTTACAGTCTGTGGAGGTTTCTGTCCGTACTCAGCTGGCTTTAAGGCAGGGTGGCATGGCGAAGGGGCAACTTTCAGCGAAGCTGCAAGCAACAAGAGCGAAAAGGGCAAAAGGAGAAAAGCACACCTCTTTCCCTCCCTTATGTTGTATGCTGGCTCCGCCCCGGGCGGGTGCAGCACTCACACCACCAGTCTTAGTGTTAGACAGCGAACCAATTACAAACACTAGATCCAGCCACCTCCATGACTGCATGAGGCTTGGGTGGGGGGGGAATCCAAACCCAAACCATAACAAATGGAGAAGGGAGTGGGGACTTAGGGGTAAGCAGACCAACCTCCCACGGAAACTTTCTGAAGTCAGCCACTCCATACCAGGTAGTGTTGTATGTGACCGTTAGTATATTCTTAATATGATTATAGATAACTTCCAACTTGTAATATATAGTATTGTAGCATATTCAGTATTATGTTACATGTAACACACACGTGCACACTATATACATTACATGCATATATAGTGTATATTATCTACACATCGTATTATGTCCTTCAGGCTACTTTTGTATCCATTTAATGTTTCCTGTAATGCAGACTTTCTTTTTTTTTGAGGTGCTGGGGATGGAACCCAGGATCTTGCCCATGACAGACAAGTGCTCTATCCTTGTGCTGTACCTTTAGTCCCACAAAACACTTTTAACACTATATGAAAAAAAGTTTAAGTAAGTTGTCCCAAAGAAACAGTCTAAGTGGTGCCCAGAGATGGCAGAAATTGTGACAGGGAAGTGCAGAGATTGAGGTGGGAAGCTGGCTTCCAACATGCCCAAGGCCATGTTCTCCTTCCAGGCCACTGGCATGAAGGCCCCACCTCTCCTCCCCAGCACCCCGACCCCAAGGGTGGCCCCAAGTGAGGGCATGTGCGATGTCACCTCTGCAGCTGTCAAGCGTGCTGCAGTGAGAGCCACGATCTTTGTGTGTTTTCCTTCCAGTGATATCAAAGAGCTGTATTGTCACCTGATTTGCATCTGGAAATCCCAATGCATTAGAGTAAACAAACCTGGCAGAGAGGTCACTGACCTGTCACACTGCCAGACCTTGGTGGGGGTTGGGAGTCCTGGGTCCACCTGGGTGGAGCTGGGAGCTGCCAGAGGGACCGCCCAGAGCAGGTGCTATGGGTCCAGCGGAGAAGGTCCCCCACCCCAGGTCCCTTTCCTTTCCCAAGGGAGGGAGCTTCAAACCCTTAAGGACAGCAAAGAATCTCACTGATGGGGGCTTCGTCTACCGCATGCATTCAGTTACTTAACAATTATTAAGTGCCTACTGCTTCCTGGCGATGGTTCTAGGAGCTGCCGATACACGGCGAGGGTGACATTTCTGGGCCTTCACCCCGAGGACCCGGGAGGGCAGCAAGGCCTCCACTTCTGAGGCTCTCCCCAAGGGACAGGGTGCTGGGGAGAAGGAAGAGAGGCAGACAGCACAGCAGGGCACCTCCAGGGAGCAGAGGGCCGGGAAGTCGCCCGGGTGCACACAGGGCCCTGCTTCCCCGGGTCCTGATGCCTGCACCGTCCTTCTGGAAGCTCCCAGCCCCCCGCAGCTGTGGAACTCTGGGGCTGTGGCCGATGAGAACTGAGACGTGCTGGAAACCTGCAATCCTTGCTGGTATGAAAAACAAAAAGAGACCCACTGCTTACTGATCTTGGTGTAGGTGACTGCATGTGGGAATGGGACTCCTCTGGATATGTTAAGTTAAATCTAACTTGGAAATGTACCATTAAATGAATTTCATCTGTTTCACTTCACCTTTTTCATATGGCTCACAGAAAGTTTTAAATTATACACCTGTCCTAGTCCGTTTATGGAAGAAAGAACTGAGGACCCAGAGAGGGCACCCATGCATCCCACAAGGCCCTGCACCCAGAAACCTCTGCGCTTTAAGGCTATGCCGTGGCTGCCCTGTGATTCTCGGCAGCTTTCCGTCCAGCGCCTGCACGTTTGGGTAATGCGTGGGTCCTGGGCACTGAAGGGCAGCCACCACGGCGCCATGCCTCCTGGTACCAGCACTGCAATGTGCTGTTTGCTTGCTTGTTTGTTTGTTTGTTTTTGAGGTACCGGGGATTGAACCCAGGGCCTTCACACTAAGCTACATCCCAGCTCTTGTTAAATTATTTCCTTTGAGACAAGATCTTGCTAAGTCGCTAAATCTCTTGCCTAGGCTTCACTGGAACTTTCAATCCTCGTGCCTCAGTCTCCCAGAGTCTTGAGATTATAGGCCCAGAAGGGTTTTTTGTTTGTTTTGTTTTGTTTTGTTTTGTTTTGTTTTGTTTTCTCAGTCCTGGGGATTGAACTTAGAGCCTTGATCATACTAGCCAGGTGCTCTACCACTGAACTACATCCCTGGCCCTTTTTAAAGCTTTAGAGTCTCACTGAATTTCCCGGGTTAGCCTCGAACTTGTGATTCTCCTGCCTCAGCTCCCAAGTAACTGGGATTGAAGGTGTGCACCACATGCCTGGCCAGTTGGGCAACTGCTGCTAGCAGCCCTCCAGGCCCCAGAGCGCAGACCCAGTGCATTCACCGCGTGCTTGGTGCCCTTTTGCCAGACTGGGGAAGGGCTCACCTTCCAAACGCACTCATCCATTTCCAGGCCTTTCCTTTCTAACTCTCCCAGACAAAGCAAAGCTCCTCCTCTGCTGTACTATAGAAGGTTCCAGAAGGCTCCATCCAGCCTTCCACTGGATTCCTCGCTCCTTCCTCGGGCTAAGAAGAGTGCAGAGGCCTAATTGGAAGCAGTTTATGACAGGCAGGAATATTACTGAGGCACTTAAGAGGTTATTAACACCTTTTATGAACCTCATTGTTTAAAAGCCTGCCACACTTAATCATCTTAGCACCATTAAATCAGTATTAACAACAGCCCCAAGACTTGTACTCTGAAATGTCACCGTTTGATAACACTCATGAAATGCAGTGTCTTGGAAAATCTGGGTGGAACAGGTAAGTTTCTGGCTCTACTGCAGATGGCTGTGTGCAGCTTGGGAGGCTCCGATAGACAGGGGGGCAGGTCCTGCCCACCCTCACCCGTCCCAAGGGTTCTCTGAAAATCACACAGGAGCCCCAGACATCAAAATAGCCCCAAGGAGGTAGTAGAGGGGCAGGATTCAAACCCAGCTCTGCTGTGAAAGCTGTGTGGCCTTGGCAAGTAACTTTACTTCTCTGTGTCTTCATCCTCTTACCCATGAGCAGAGCCTCGGTCTTCTTGCAAAGTTAAGCATAAGACTCTGTGTTCAGCACAGCCTCCAGCACCCAGCTAATACTAATGATGTACATTACTTCTTCAGATTCCAGAGGTTAGGGGTTATTAGCAGCTTGGGGTGCACCCTTTCAAATATATGTGCATCTACTACTTATATCGGTGTGCATGTTTCTGTGATTTCATTTGTCTTTCGCTGTTCTTCGTAAAACTGAGCTCACCCCTGCCTGCTGTCGTGTGACCCTGTCCCCTCCTGTACTTCCCCCTGCAGCAGCAGGTCATAGGAGACTCTCACCTGGGTAGTTGTAGGTATCACTCAGGGATCAGCAAAATTTTTCTGAATAGCAAATATTCTAGCTGTTGCAAGCCATGTGGTCTCTGTCACAACTAGTCATCCCCGTGTAACCTGAAAACAGCAGCAGACGCGTGTGAACAAAGGGGCGTGGCTATGTGCCAAGAAAACTTCCCGTGCAGAAATGGGGGTGGGAACCAGGCTAAGGGCCACGGTGTCCCAGTCCTAGTTAGCCCTGCCCTCCTGAGAGTGCCCCGTATCCGCTGTGCACTTGTGCTGCTATTTACCAGGCCCCTGTGGGTGGGCATTCAGGTTTTCTCCCAAGTGTGACTTTCCAAATGTGCTTCTAGATCCCTTACTCGGGTTGCTGAGCTCTCGTACCAGAGGGACGCGTTCCTTCTGCAGGACTGCTAAGTGATGGGCGCAGTGCCCCTGGACATTGTCCCGTTGAGTTGCAGTGACGGCAGGGAGGGACAGCAAAGAATCAGATGCTCTTAGCCCATCACTTGCTGTACAAGGCAGGCCGGCCTGGAAGTGCGACCCTTTCAAGGTCACTTCCAGAGGTGGCAGAGAGTGAGGAGGTGGGAGGACTCTGGTTAATCTCGATTGCCAACCTGACTGGATTAATAGATTCCTGGACAAGTGATTGGATAGCGAGGGCACTGACATCACCCTGGGATGAACTCATTGGTGAGCTTGTAGCTGAATGAGCTATTAGGAGGCGGAGCCTAGTAGAAGGAAGTGGCTGATGCAGCAATCTGCTGGCTGGCCCCTTCCCCTACTGCCCGCTTCCCGCGTGGCAGGAATTGAGTGGCTTTCCTCTGCCGTGCCCTTCCGTCATCGTGCTTTTGCCTTGGAACCAGCTCCCCATGGACTGAAATTTCTGAAACCAAAATCAAGTTCTCCTCCTTTAAATTGTGCATATCGGGTATTTTGGTTCCAGGAGCCGTACTTCCCGAGTGGAAATGCCCTTGGGCTGGGAGACACACCTGTCTCCTGGATGCTCCCTCAGATGCAAACGCAGGGTCTGGCACCCCCTATGTCACTAGGGAAAGGGACTGAGGCGCAGAGGCCATCAGGGCGCACCAAGTCATGGCCACGGCGGGACCCAACCCGCGCACTCAGATCTCCGCAGGATTCCTTTTAAGTTTTTCACTGACACCACACAAAACTTAGGATCCGGGCCCCTCTGGAGCACCCAGTAGGCCAGGGAGCATGGCTCTCTCCCTCACTGAGGGCGCAGATGCAGCCATCCAAGCACCTGCAGTAAACGCTCTGCTCGGTGTTACCAGCCCCAGGCCCTGGGTGAACTCCTTATGTCTCCCTATGTTTCCCCGGCAATAACACAGGGATGTCAAAAGTTCACAATCCTTCCTTCTGCCAGCTGATCCAGAACAGGCTTCCTTCCAGTTCTCAGATGTGCCTGACCACGCTTTCTCTCACCCCAGGGCCTTTGCACATGCCAGCCTGTTCCTTGTACCTCAACGGTAATCCTAAGGCGACTTCTCTGCTGGCCTTTCTAGTCTCAGCTCCATGGTCTTGTCTTGAGGGAGGCCATCCCAGACACTCAAACCCAAAGCAAGTCTCTCCTCTCTCCTTGGAGGCTTTTCTGCCTCGCCCATCAGGACCATGAGCTGCAGTTAGTGTGTTTGTTTATTTCCCATCTCTATCCTCTCCCCCATACACACACACATGAACATTCATGCTGCCCCTCAACAGTTCACACCCCTGTGAAGATGCAGAGCCAGGATTGGAACCCAGATCCTCCGGTCCCAGCCACTTTTCCTCTCCATCCTGCCTCCAGCATGGTGGTCGAGATCGAGGCTCCAGACTCCTACAACAGCATTTGAGTTCTGTCTCCACTCCTCCTTGACACTGACCTCTGCGTGTCTCCTCCATCCGAGAATACAAGAACGAGATGGTTGGTAAAGGGCTCAGAGAAAGCTAGGTGTCGTGGTGCACAGCTGTAACCCCAGCGCTCTGGGAGGCTGAGGCAGGAGGATGGCAGGTTGAGTCTGCCTGAGCAGCTTAATGACCTAGTCTCAAAATAAAAACTAAGAAAGGGCTGGGGCTGCAGCTCAGTGTGAAGGCCCCGAGTAGAGATCAGAGCGGTGTCCTGAGCAGGTTGAGTACAGACAGCTGTCGCTGTGTTGCTGCCCTTCCCTATTTCCTGCAGCTGCAAGTTCCCCAAAGCATCTGCCCAACCGGAAATCTAGTCTGGACCTCTGCTTTCAGAGCGAGTTCGATAGAGACCAGTCCTGAAGGTTCCCGTGCCTTCCAGCTCAGGGGCTCTTCTCTGCGTGTCCAGAAAGCCCACTCAGTTGGCCTCCCCATTTTCTGGATGAAGAGACTGAGGTACAGGTTAGGAAACACGTCCCAGGCAGAGCAGCCTGGATCCCCCTGTATCCTGACCCTAGAGCCCACCCCTCCAGTCCTTATGAAGACACCACATGTGCCCCGTGCACGGCCTTCGATGCAACAACTCCACCTGCAGAAATCTTTCCCAACTCAGAGATCGAGCCCTGGCACAAAGAGCGAGGTACCAGGATGTTCTCCACAGCCCCACCGACCCAGAAGCAACCTCGGTGTCCGGCCTCAGCGGACTGCTCAAAAACGCATGCTGCTGCCAACCGCAACGCGCTATCGCTATGAAAGATGACGGAAAACCCATCTCCATTAGCATGGAAAGCTGTGGTAGTTAGGTGGGAAAAAAAAGCAATCCGCTAACAGCATTCGTAGTGTGATTCTATTTTTGCCTCAATATATATTTAAATATACACACACACATATATATACCCGTGTGTGCAAATATGCATAGAGATGAGACGGGAAGAAATGTTAAAAGCAGCGTTGCCGGGCAGTAAGATTCTGGATCCTTTCCACTTTCTTTCTCCTTATAATTTTTTGTTTTCTCTATTTTTTGCCATGAGCGTGTACTGCTTTTATAATTGGGGGCGGGTAAAGATGGGGGAGAAAAAAAACAATTCAGCTATTTTAACTTTCAAAAATGTGCAGCTTGCTTTCTGTCCTTCGGGACAAACCCCAGCCCCTCTTCAGATCCACGCAGTGAACTCAAAGCCTTTTCTATCATTGCTGCGCGACGCCAGTGCTCGGCCCGGAGGATTCCTCATCTCACCAGCCATTGCCTCGCGGTGGGCAGAGGAGCGGGGAGGCCGGGGGCCGCGGGGCTGCCTCCCCGCTCCAGCGAGGCAAGGGGCGCCTCGGAGGCAGGGGTGCAGGGGAGGGAGAGAGCAGATGGGCAGTGGGAGGCGTAGGCCGGGCTGCGGGGCCTGAATGCGCTCAGCGAGCCCCACTGCAGGCAGCCGGGGTGTCTCTGAGGGCTGCCGCTCACCCAGCGCAAACTCACCCAGGGGGCGGTGGTTCAATAAGCGACGTGAAGACCACTCCGGGCTGGGAACCGCGGGTGTAAACAACCTCCTGACCTGTTCCATTACAGCTGCCCCTTTCCCGGACGCACCTGAAAGTCCCCACGCATTAAGCGCACCCCAAAACTCAGCAGCTCCAACCCACAAACCGTTGATGACCTCCTGGTTCCTGCAGGTCGGTTCTGGCAGGCGGCTTCGCTGGGCGGTCCTCGCTCAGGTGGCTCCTGCGGCTGCGGCCAGGTGACAGCCAGGACCATAGCCGCAGCCAGAAGGCTTTGCCAGGCTGGGGAGCCGCCTCCAAGAAGACAGCCTGCACGGCTCTCGGCAGGGGGCTTCATCTCTTGTCCCACGGGGCCTCAACTCTAGCGTGTTCTCAGAAAGTGTCCCCTGGCCTCCAGAACATGTCATCCAAGGGGGAGCCAGGTAGAAGCCCCAGGGCTGCTTATGCCTCAAAACACAACCGGGCCACACCCTCACCTTGAATCCTGTCAGAAGTGAGACGCTGCTGAGTGCAGAGGCTTGTGGCTGTAACGCCAGTTGCTCAGGAGGCTGAGGCAGGAGGATTACAAGTTTAAGATCAATGGGGCAGTTTAGCAGGATTCGGTCCTAAACAGAAAAAGAGGTGAGCCCCTGAGCGTAGCCCACAGCCGAGGGGTGGTGGTGCAGACTAAACTCTACCCCTCAGAGGACGGAGTAGCTGAGAACGGATGTGTCTATTTCACCGCCACTGCTGCTGGAGAACCCTAACAAACAGCAGCGCCCTGGCCTCTGCTCTCAATTCCCACAGACCCACAGCCCTGGCAGCATGGGGAGTTCATCAGATGGGCAGATTCTGGGGCCCATGCCACCCTGCTGAGCCAGGATGGAGGCACACTTGAGGTGCTCAAATGCCCGTGTGCTCACAGACGATGTGGGGGACCTGGGAGGAGCAAGGGGACCCCACAGGTGAGTTCCCCATCCCCCACAGCGAGGCCTCTGCACCACGTGTCTCCTGCGGGGTCCCGTACCCAGGGAGCGCCACGCACAGAGGAAGAGCTTGGCAAACAGTGACTTTCCCTGCCCACCTTCCCCGGAACCAAGAATAGAACCAAGTTTCAAACATGTTTATCTCTGAATTCGCACAGCACAGCCCAGGCCAGAGCTCCCACTCCCAGGGGCTGACTACCTGGGCCAGGAAAGAGGCCACCTAGGGTCCAACAGCCAGCAATTCGCCAATGACATGACTTGGGGAGCACCTCAACAATGCCTGGTGCGAGGCTTGGGGCTCTGATTGCCAACCCCCCGCTGCCTGAACAGTCACACAAAATCCACAAACCATCCTGAGACAGGTCCTCCAGCCTCCCTGTCCTGCTGATAGAGAAACAGAGACTCAGAGAGGGTAATGGGTGGCCTGGGTCTGGGGGGCACTAAACAATGTTTAAAACATCTTGGTGGTTTGCTCAGAAAGAAAGGAAAATGCAGCTGGGTGTGGTGGCACACACCTGTCATCCCAGGATTTAGGAGGCTGAGGCAGGAGAATCACTATGAGTTCAAGGCCAGTGTGGACTACACAGCAAGACCCTTTCTCGAAAGAAAGAAAGAATGAAAGGAAGAAAGGAAGAGAGAGATAGAGAGAGAGAGAGAGAAAGAAAGGAAGGAAGGAAGGAAGACAGGTGGACATGATCTGCTGGTGGGAGTAGGCAAATGGAATGGCAGGAAGCTTCACTGCTAGGACAGACGCAAGGCCCTGCCTCCCAGGGGCCCTTGCTCTCTCCCTGACACTCGAGCTCACCCACGGAACGTGGCAATGCTGTGGACTGCCACTCTGGGGACCACAGCACGTGGCAAGGCCTCATCTGCTAGCATGCTGGCCCTTGAGTCTTCTTCTCTTTAGTGGCCTTGAAAAAGCAAACTGGCATCATTCTTAGACCACAAGGGAGTAAATTCTGCCAACAGCCCGAGAGAGACTGGAGTCGACCCTCCCATTCCCACATCTTCACATCAGCACCTTGACTTCATCCTAGGGACCCTGAAGCAGAGAGCTCCGCTAAGCTGGGCCAAGTCCCGACCCTCAGGATCTGCGAGATCACGAACATGCATTGTTTGAAGCTGCAGGGTTTGTGGTAACTTGTTACACAGCACTGGATAACTAATACAAACTCACCCATTCGTTCATCTGACTGAGCTCTGCTAGATGGGGTTGCCAGACTTAGCGAATGCCAACACGGGATGCCCAGCTGGGTTTGGGTTTCAGTTAATGAACGGATAACTTTTTAGTATAACTGTGCCCCATGCAACGCTTGGTGCAATTTACCCTGATAAATTATTCATTGTTTTTCTAAAAGGCAAATTTAACTCGATGTGCTCCCCTCTGCAACACACGTGCAAATTTAACTTGGTGTCCTCTAATTCACCTAGCAACTTTACTGCTGGACCTACCTCATGGGAAAGATGCCCCAGGAGGTCAGAGAGCTGAGCAGGTCCTCATGTCGCTGAGCAAACCCAGGGCACCCCTGGAGCCAGTTTGGGAGAGGCCGGAACAGACTTCCAAGCATCCCTTTCCTAACCCCGTGTCCCAGCACCACATCGCTATCCTTAACTGGACACAAGGGTCCTGTCCCACAGCTTCCAGAACTCCCAGGAGGTGCAGCAGGTGCCTGAGGGAGCTGTATAAAAAAAGACAGGGGAGGGGAGGGGAGAGAAGAATAAAGGAAGGAAAGAAAGGGCAGGTGGAAGCCAAAGCAGCACCCCGAGACCCCCACGAGCCTTTGGGTCAGGCCGTGCAATGCTGCCCACCAGGACAGTGGACCGGGACTTAGGCAAAGGCTTCCAGCCAGATCCCCAACTCCACAAACACGATCAGGATGGGGCCAACCGGAGCCCCCAGGTCATGGGAGCCTCACTGCAGCAAATTTCACTCCTAGGGCAAGAGGAAGATATCTCCTGAGACACTTGTGGTGCAGGTGTGACCTGCCCTGTGAATCAGAAAGAGCCTGGAAGTAAAATGAATGGGACCAGACAATAGCAAGAGCTCCCCGGGCACAGGGGAGAGAGGAACAGGGCCAGCTCGGAGGACGATGAGGAAAGGGGCCTGTGGTCGGAGGTCCAGAGTGTGTCTGAAATTGCCATGCCATTTGCCATAGTGAGTCAGCCCTGGAGAACAGTCTGGGGAAGTCATCGACCCACACCCAAGCCGAGACCCCTGGGCCCCGTGGCTACTGGCTCCCAATCCGGTGAGAGTGCCCCTGCCCTGCTGACCATCAGTGTGCTCTGTGGATGTGGCTGGGCAGGTCTGACTGTCCGCCCCTGCCCTGTAGTTTGGGCACACCCTAAGCTTGGCCAATCAACTGGCATTTCATTTCCACCAGCACAGCGATTGGTTCAGGAGAGGGCGCGTGAGCAAGCCAGCCCATGAACGCCAGCCCCGGAACTTGTGCTTGGCTACCTGGAAAGAGGCTTTCTTTCGTCCCTAGTGTGTGTGCATGTGTGGGCGTGAGGACACATTCGAGACGCCCTTGTTTGTTCACTGCAGGCGGCCAAGTTCCCACTGACTTAGCATCGGCTCAGCTGCTTGTGCCCTACCCTATGCTAAGCCCAGAGATCGGGGTGGGGAGCAGCAGTCCCCAGCAGTGGGAGCCCTCCAACGCTGTGTCCAGAAGCTGAGCGGCGCCAGGAATAAAATCGGGCACAGGGCACTTTCACAGTCCCTCGGGCAGGATTCGCACACACCGACTCCCTGGCCGGTGTCCCCGGCTGGCCGCGGCTCCCGGGCTTCTGTTTGCTTTTGCTGCCAGCTCGTGATGTTCAGTCTGCTCTGCTTGAGTCTCACCAGTGCTTAAAAGACCTCTGCAGGTGTCTCCCGCCGGTTAAGAGCTCCAGCTTCCCGAAGGACGGGGCTCTGTGGTTCAGTTCACCGTCCTTCTCCATGTTCAAAGACGGCGTGGCACATTGTGGGCCCTGACCGTTTGCTGAATTCATAAAGGCCTGACAAGGTTGGGATCTGAAGCCGGGGACCCTGGCCAGATGACATATGATGGACTAAGGGACAGCACCTGTGCCCACCACGGCTGCTGGGGGAGTAGCCTGTGGGTAACAGAGGAGTCTGATAGCCAAGCGGCAGAGGCCTGGCGAGCGCCGAGTGGGGGAGAGTTGAAGAGGGCAGGGAGTGGGTCCCCAGCCCAGATCGGGCGTCCACGTCTTAGGACAGGTGTGCGTCTGCAGGGCTCCCAGGACAGCAGGGTCCGTACCCGCCAGACAAGTCAGAATGAGGGCAATGTGCGCACAGCGGGGGCGGTCGGGGTGGAGGAAGGGGACTGCGCTGCTGACCAGAGGCCGGGGGAGGGGCTCTCCCCCAGGGCCCCAGGGGAGCAGCCCTGCTCACCCTCCCTTGAAGATGTCTGACTTCCTAGGCTCCTGATAGATAGCGGATTTGTGTGGAGTTCATGTCACTCGCCCCAGGAAATGCAAGGAGGAGTCAGATCCTAGAAGCCCCAGGCCAGTGGCTTAGGTCGGGGATCTGACTCCAGTGTCCTGAGAGGACAAGGACCAGGGGCATAGCACAGTCCCACGGGCCCCTCCGCTCGCTCTGACTCCTGTGGGCATGGCAGGCTGGGGAGAGGTCAGGGGGAGCTCGCCGGGTACGCACACCAGCATCTCCCTGGGCTGGGAGAGCTGGAGGGGAGATCGGCCGGCTGCGGAGGAACTTAACAAGGATATCACCAGTCAGCCCTGAGCACACCTAGGACCAGAAGCCCGCTCCTGGCCCAACAGAAACGGAAACAGGTGCACAAAAGACACGGCAGCAGCAAGTACAGGGCAGCTTTATGGTAACAGCAGAGCCATGGACCCGGCCCTCACGCCCATCGGCAGGCGATAGGTCAAATGTGTTCTGGTCACATAGGGTCCACTACTCGGCAATGAAAAGAGCTCAGATACCACCCTATGTAACAGTAAAGATGGAACTCACAGTCATCGCAACGTTGGGTGAAAGAAGCCAGACACCAAAAAAAGGAAAGTACCATGTGACTCACTCGTGTAAAGCCCGAAAACCGCCAGCTTGATCTGTGTTAGAACATAGGGTGAGGGCGGCCTCTGAATGGGAGGCTGAGACAGGAAGAGGCGCGGAGGTATGTGGGTGGGGCAGTCCGGGTGCTTGATCTAGGCATAGTTACATGGGTGTGCTCACAGGGTGAAACTCACTCATCAGTATCGCCCACTGTATGTCCTCTTCTGTGCGTACGTCACACTTCAGTAAAAATCACATTATAAAAAAAGAGGTGGAGATACCAGCAGGTCCCTGGAAGATAAGCTAGGATACAGCTATACAATGGAACACCACTCAGAAATAAAAGCGATAAACGATTGATAACACGCAACAGCGTGAGCAAATCTCAGAATAATTATGTTGAGGAAAGAAGCCAGACCCAAAAAAGTACATACTGTATGGTTCCATTTATATAAAACTCTAGGAAATGCAGCCTTCTAAAATGACAGCAGCAGACCCATGGTTGCTTGGAGAGACAGGAGCCAGGAGAGCTGGGTCACCGGGGAACAGAGAGGAGCTCTCGGGGGAGTCAGGTGTGCAAGGGTTCACAGGTGTGTGACAGGTCGGAACTCACCAGCTTTAAACAGGAGCAAAGTGTCGACCAAGCTGTTTAAGAAACAGAGGCAGAGCCCAGGATTTGAGGCTGGGTGACACTGTAGGGGGAAGGGAAGAGGGAAGGTGTTAAGTGGAGTCCAGGAGTCCAGGTTCAAAGACCTGGGGGGAGGGCGTCCTTGTGGTTCTCAGAAGAGCATCTGTCTCCCACCCCAGCTCCTGGAAGCAGCGTCTGCGTGTGTGGCTGTCACTGTTCCCTGGGGCCCGAGCACAGTGCAGGCCCAGGATCTGAGCAGCAGATGTGGGCTCCCCGGGGGGCGGCTGTCTCTCCTGAGGACACACATGCAGACTGTAGGGTCCTGCCACCGTGCCCAGCCTTCAGGTGTATTTGTGTGTGTTTCTTGCTCACCTGTCACCCAAGAAGATCCAGGTCAAAAGGCAGGAGGAGGTAGGGAAAAGAAGAATGAAGACGCCAAAAGGAGGTCCAGCTGGCATCTTGAGGACTCCCCAGAAAGTGTCCTGGAGTAGAGCTACTGGAGCTTGCTGAGCACTTTCTATATGTCACCCCGCTGTCTGCGTCGGCCCCGTTAGTACCTCAAACACCTCGCCAAGGACAAGGTAGTACTGTTCCATCCAACGTGCAGGGGAGGAGACTGAGGCACGATGGCTGAGAACCCGGGCTGGGAATGGTGGTTCCCAGTCGGGGGTGATTTTCCCTAATTAAGGTTGTTCCATTCGCAGAGCACAATACAGGGCACCCAGTGACATCTGAGTTTCAGGTAAACAAGGAGTTGATCTTTAATATAAGTTCGCCCCAGCTAGTTCATGGAACATACTTGTGGGATACTTAGGCATATGTTTGGGTCTCACTTATACGAAGAAATGAGTCACTGCTGATCTGAAATTCAAATGCAACTGGGTGTCCTGTCTTTTATCAAGCAATGCCAACCCCAGTCACCCTGTGGCAATGTCTGGAGATCTTTTTGGTTGTCCTGCCTGGGGCCATGGAACTCCGGCTCTGCCCCCGGGGGGTGAGGAGCCGCTTGGGCCTCACCAGCAGTGCCCAGATGGATAAGAAAGCACACATGCACGCGCACACACACACAGATACCACACACAGTCCCTCTATACACACACTATGCATGGCCTCTATACAGACATACAGAAATTCCACACGCAAAGACAAGCACACAACACACGTATGCAACATATACAGACATCACACAGACACACACAGACACAGACACAGCACGTAAACCACACACACACACAGCAAACAGATGCCACACAGATACACAACACATATGCACAGCACGTATACACAAAATACATACACACAACGCATAAACACACACACAACACATACATACGGAATACACGTACAACTCATCATATGCACGCAACATGTACATTCAACACATACACAAGTGCACACGCAAACGCACAGAAACACACAACACTACACACCACCACCACATAAACAGACACATTAGACACACACATCTACACAGCACATACGCATATCACACGTTACACACACCACATGCGTACAACACACACAGCGATCACGTGGAGCACACATGCACACACATCCCACACACACAACACACAGAAGAGCAGGCACATGGTGGGAGGCCCAGCACTCGTGAGTCTGATGGCCACGTCTGTCAGAAAAGTGTGTAAAATGATACGCGGGGGTCTAAAAATAATTAAATAAATAACCGGAGAGGCTCAAATTAGCCTTCTGATGGTTTTAGCATGGAGATTTGGTACAGCTTGCTCTGAGCATCCTGGTTTCCTTGGATACGTTGGCCACACATTAGCTGTCTCAGGCCAAAAATAAAAGATTTGTGAGTGAGAAGCCACAGGACGTTGCCGCCGCCGCCGCTGCTGTAACGCTTGTCATTTTGAAAACCAGGCGCCCGGGGCCTGGGCTGGCCGAGAGGCCCTCTTGGCTCTCTCTTCTCCCGCTGCAGGGGCCAAAACACTGGCCCTGGAGCCTGGCGGGTCTGGGTGCAAGTCTCGGTCTGCTGGGCAGTGTGGGCCGCTTATGCAACCCTCTCGGGCCTCTGAAAAGTGACCTGAGGGTTTGGCAAGGGAGGACGTGTCCCCTCATGGGGGGCCCCCCTCACATGGTGGTCCCTTCACAGGGGCCCGGAGCCAACGGGAGCCTGGGCGCGGCCTCCAGCTCCACCATGGTGCGAGGACACGGGACTGGCGCTCGGCACCAAGCAGGGCTGCCGCCCGGCGCAAACACTCATCCTGCGTTCGCTTCCCGTGGAGGAAGACGATGGCCCTGAGCCAGGGCTATGCTGTCTCCCCTGCATCCGACTCTCTTCCTGCCCAGCCCCGAGGCGCAAGAACCCGCAAGGCTGGCGTGGGACGTTCCTGGTCTCACCATGGCGCTCCGATGCCTACGTGCACCCGGGCCGGCCGTACAGAGCCAGAAAGAAGAGTCACAACCGGCAGCCAGCCCTAAGGTAGCACTTTAGGCCTGGCCGCCCGTCTGAACCTTTGGGGCGCTCTTCGAATCCCCACGTCTGTCCGGGCTGTACCTTGCACCAATTAAGTCAGTAGCTCTGTGGCCTCCATACGGCACTGGAATTTTTAAAACTCCCAGGAGATTCCAAGATGCAGCCAGGCTGAGTCTGGATCAGGAGTGAGCAAACTTTCACTTAAAGGGCCAGAGAGAAAATTCTTTAGGCTCTGCGGGCTGGAAGATTTCCATCACACTGCGTATCTCTGCTGCTCTTGCTTGAAAATCACTGTAGCTAATGTGTAAACCAACAGGTACGTATGCGTTCCACTAAAACCTCCGTTATGAGTGCAGAACTTTGAACTGCATGTCATTTTCATGCATCATAGAATATTATTCTTTTGTCTTTATCCAACAGTGTCAAACAGAACTATCTTACAAGGACAAGCAGCGGGCTGGAGTTAGCTCACCAGCTGTAGTTTGCGACCCCTGGCACACAGGAATCGTATTCCATTTTTAACTCACGTTCAATTCCTGGCACACCTACTCCGTGCAGGGTGCTGTGCACGGCACTGTGTGACCCGAGGCTGCCGCAGACAGCACGATAAAATCTTGACGTCCAAAGCGTGTGTGTGGTCAGGGCTGCATTTCGCCCTTCGGCACGGGTCATCTCATTAATTGCCTTTCCCAGAAATGGCTGGTAGCTGCCCGCCTGAGACTGGATTCGCACAGAACTTGGGTTTTGTGCCTTGGGGTCCACAGCTCTCTTCTCTATCAGCAAGGCTCCCCGCTGTCCCCACTGACTCCTGTCTGGTCAGCTTTGCAGACTCCTGGGAAGAGACACACAGGGAATTGGGTTCAGCTTCTTCCTGTGGGGAAGAGAGTCCATGCTCTTCTCCTCCTGCGCTCCGTACTCTCTTCCCCGTGACCCTGTGAGATCATTTCTAGTTTTGTACCTATTTTACAGAGGACCCAGTTCAGTCCAGACAGGGGAGCAATTTGTTCAAGGACATCACCTGAGTGGCCTCCAGCTTTCAGGAAACCATCCCTACCTTGGGAACCGAGACGATCTAGTTTCCAAACAAGCAAATCTAGGATCAGACCCAGGGACTCTCCAGGCAGCTACCGTCACATGCGCTTGGGGCTCGACCTGCCACTCTGGCCTTTTGAGAACCACTGGCTCACTTCACCTGGCCTGGAGTCACTTCCCCGGGAGCAATCCCAGCATTCTTTTGTATTCCTATTTATTTTCAGCACTGAGACGTTCGAGTGACAAACTGTGCATGCACATCAACATTTTTAAAGTCTCTGTGCTCTTGTCACCAGAAATGGAAGCTCTCTGCTTCTACATTTACCACCATCCACCAACATGTGCTTCTCCCTCCCTCTTTATTTCTCCCCCCAGTCTTGGGGATTGAACCAACGGCCTTCACAGTGAGCTACGATCTCAGCTATTTTTTATTTTTTATTTGTCTTGCTAAGTTGTTAAGTTGTCCAGGCTGGGCTTGAACTTTTGAGCCTCCTGCCTCAGTGTCAGGGAGTGCTGGGGTCATGCGCGTGTGCCAACATACCCAGCCTCCCTCCCGCCCTCTTGCTATCTCTGAGTCAGTCTCTGACCTCACTGAACTTATCTCCGGATGCACACGAGCTTCGGGGTGCATGACTGAGGGCCTGCATCCACGGGGTGCCAGGAAACGGGATGGAAACGATTCACCTTAACCTGGCTTCTCAGCAAAAGGCCCAGTCTGCGCAGTCACCTGGGTTCCAGATGAGGCTCACGTGACTGGGGGCAGCACTGGCTGGGACATCTGGACCTGGGCTCACATTCTAGGTACCTTGGTGCCTTGGTGCTGTGACCTTGAGGTACAGCTCCCATGAGCCCAGAATTCACCAGAACATTTAAGTGACACCTTCCGAATACCCCGTGTGAGGTGCTGTGGGGAGGGGGCGGGGATAAAGCAAGTCCCTACGGTACTTCCACTGGGCCCAGCTCAGAGCTGGGCCCTCAAGTAGTGGCCAGGGTGCGGTTGTCAGTATCACTGGTGGCGTCATTACCACTCCCATCAGTCAGCACTACCGCCGTCATCATTAGCCTCACACCCCAGTTTGGTCTTCGGGTTCCAGACCTCAGCTCTCCCCTTGACAGGTAAGTGTATGTGCTTTTAATCGCTGTTTGCGGTGCTGGCAATGGAACTCGAGTGCTCCAGCACTGAGCTCTGCCCCCAGCCCCTGAGCACCCATGCTTTTTAATGCACAGCCCGGACTTGGATTCTCACTCCACCCACTGAGCACGTACGTGGTCACCACTCTCGGGACAGCGGGACAGCCGACTCCGAGTCTGTAAAATGAGCACGATGCCGTGGTGTACTTCACAGGGCCCTGGTAAAGACTGCAGCTGCAGGTACAGCGAGGGCCGCCGTGCTTGGCACCAAGGAGAGCCTCAGGCCCGCCTTGCCATCTTACCCTCCGTGCCCCTGCTGCCGACAGCCTGTCCCTCTGACGGGACCCCATGCTGTGTCCACCCCACGGCAGTCTCCCCAGACACCATCCCTCCCCCTCTCCCCTCCTTCCCAAGTCCACGCCACTAAATGCCTTCAGGACCCTCAGGCTGGTGACAGGCTGTCCTCGGCCGTGTACACAGGGCACTGCCCACCACATGGGCCAACATAGCATTGCTTCTACAAAAGCCAGCTGAGACCTTCCCGGAAAGACCCAGGCCCTCCAGCAAAAAAGCCCTATTCCCCATCTTGGCAGTGCATACAAAACCAGGAGACCTTTGGCTGGTGGCTGCCTAGATCCCAGGAACTGACGGCTCACCTCCACTGTGCCAGGTCCTTCCCCGCCAGAGAGGCACGCGCAGCCCTGCTGGCCTCAGACAGCTGCTTCCCTTCTCCCTCCCAGGCTGCTCTTGTCACTCTGATGACCCCTGGGACATCACCAAGAGGCCAAAGCAAAAGGTCCTATAAACCCGGAGCTAAGAACCCAGCCTGAGGGACACAGCTACACGGCAGCTCAGGGGCCAGTGCCTCTCCTCCTTCACACTGATCTCCACCAAGCCTCCCCGAGGCCCGCAGCTGGGGGACAGACGAGCCCACCGCGCTCGAGTCTTCCCAGGGCTTGAGTTGAGTGAGGCAAAGACGGCCAGGAGGTAACCAGATACACACCCTCTGTGCAGACCAAGGGAAGGAAGTAGTCAGGTGGGGTGGGACATAATAACAGGAGGTGGCGGAGCCTTCGGAGGAGGAGGAAGTGGGTCACGCTCAAGGCTACAGAGCAACAGACAGGAAGCAGGAAGGAAGCAGGTGGAAATCAGACTACCCAGGTGGCTGGCGGGGTCATGGCCAGCCTGAGTCCTGGCGGGGACAGTGTGGACATAATCAGAAACAGGGGAGACACCCAGGGCTGCGGCTGCCCCAGGAGCCTGGCTCTTCTCCTGCTCACCTGCAGGCACTTGTCTGAAAGGAAGCCTTGTCTGGCTCAGATGCAACCTGAGTCGAACCTGATTTGTTTCTCAGTCGGGGAAAGGTAACCTTCTTGTCTAGTGATCAACAGGCTTGGAATTTCAAATTGCGTTGTCGGGCTGTGGCCGATGAGAAAGTTAAAGCGATTCATGCCAGGGTCGGCATGTTTGGTTTGGTCTGTGTTTTCCAGACAATTTCAGGTGTCAGAGGGACGAGGGGAGAAGAGTGGGGACTCAGGGTCTCCTGTCGACACAACATCCATAGTCAGGAGGTAGCCAGAGACTGGAAGCAAGCCAGATGCCCACTAACAAAAAAAGTAGGCGAATCGCAGTGTAGTCACACAGAGAAATGAAACCAGGCTGGGCATAGTGCTGTGTGCCTGAGGTCACAGCCACCTGGGAAGCCGAAGCAGGACAACTGTGAGTTCAAGGCCAGCCTGGCCAATTTAGGAAGAATCTGTCTTATAATAAAATTCCAAATAGGTCAGGGATCTAGTAAGAGGCCTCATTCTCTCAAATTCAGTAGTGAGGGAAAAAGGCAGAGACAGAACATATACAGTCTGGTTGCATTTCTGTGAAGTTTAAGAACAGGCAAAACAAGTCGACAGTGAAAGAAGTCAGAATTGTGCTTACCTCTGCTGCAGCATCGGGGTGGTAACACCTGGGGACTTTCTCCCCCAGCAGGAATATTCCCTAAGTCAGTCTGGCTGGTGGTGACATAGGCAGTACTACATGAGACCCCACTGCGCTATCTCCTTTGGATCTTGTGCTTTGTCTATGTTCTAGCACAACAAAAAAATAAAGTCGAGTGGGGACAGCCGGGTGCTGTGGGGAAAGCAGCTGGCTGGGCTTTGTGAATGAAGATAAGCGGCAGATACAGACACCCCACTGCGAGTGACCTTCCCTGGGTGCAGCCGGAAACTGTCCTTGATGACCCCACCCAATCCCTTGTGGTTCTGGAAGACACTCCCAGACCAGGGACCCCTGGTGGGGGCAGGGCAGGCTTCCTGGATGTGGCTCGTGGGACACAAGATTCTGCCTTTAGAAGGGGCTCTGAGTTCTGTTGTCACCATCTTGAAGTTTTTACTACTTTTTGACAAGGAATACTGCATTTTTAGTTGGCACTGGGATCCCCAAATTCCGTATCTGGTCTTGAATAGAAGCCATGATGTTTAGCTAAGTCCTCAGATTCTGAAGGACTGTGCTATGGAAAGAGGAACACATCTATGACCCGAGGAAGTGATCTCAGCTCTATGCAAGGAAAACCTGCCTACCAGGGACAGTGACTCTAAACCAGACCCCTCCCAAAGAAGGATACACAGCCTAGTGCCAAACGTTTAACCCATGTCACCTTGCTTACGCCTCCAAAAAGCACAGAAAGAGGGAACTATTACATCCCCATTTTACAGAGGAGGAAACGGAGGCTCAGCTGGTTAACAGTGATGCCGTCACCGAATCTCAGTTTAACCAACTCAGAGCTGGCACTCGGCAACAGAGTTCTCAGATACTCAGGCTGAAGGCTGCGCAAATCAGGGGCCTTGGGAGACAGCGAGGCACAGGACTGGGGAGCTCAGCTCAGCGTGGAGATGGGGGGCGGGGTGTAGTTCCAAACACAGTGCACCCACCCGTCACAGAGGTGCTGGGGCCCTTGGGGGCTGCTTTCAGGAGTAGATCAGGGAACAAAGATAATCAGCATTCAGATGCTGACTGTGAAAAGTCATATTAAAGCATTTACAAAAATTTTAAACATTACACAGGCAAAAGCAAAAATCAAGTCACTCTGTGTGGTGGCACAAGCCCGTGATCCCAGTCCTCGGGAGGCTGGAGCAGGAGCGTGACAGATTCCGGGCCAGCCTGAGCAACCTGAAGAGAGCTCGTCTCAAAGTAAAATTCGTAAAAAGGGGAGGTGAGCGCTGGGGATGCTTTTCAGAGGCAGACGCCCTGGGGTGTACTCCTAGCAAGACAAAAAATAAACTAAACTGCACTACGAGCACTGCTGCGGGCTGCCCCGGGTCACCAGTTAGTGATCACAGGATTGGACTGGTGACCTCAGGTGGGCGGGGACAGGCGTGCCCAGTTCAGCACAGGCCTGGGCGGGGGCAGGCTGCTTAGGGTGATGTGGCCCCAACAGCAGCCACTGTGATGCGCCTCTTTCTGACCACGCGGCAGGCGGTAGGACCCCAGCTCCCCAAACTGTCTCTGATGCACCGGATTCCTGTCTTTCCCCCTGCCTAAGAGCACCAGCCGGGTCTAGGAAAATTGTCTTGGGGGAACAAAACAAAACAACAAAAACAAAACAAACAAACAAACAAACAAAAGCACTGAGTACCATGCAAATATCAGGTTAGGAACAAGTGCTGCAAAACCCGAGGGGCCCCGGTTTGAAGACAGCCCCGCACCTCCTAACCACACCACCTTAGGATCTCCTCCTGCCTCGGTTGTTACACCCGCAAAAGGGGAGCAACAGTAGCACCAATAGTGGTTGGCAGTGAGGCGGTCGCTGAATTTCAGTTTATTTAACTGGGG
>RJWM01012778.1:0-55499 GCA_004363535.1 Dasyprocta punctata | reverse complement strand
ATGCAGCTGGAGCCTTGGGGGCCTTGGGAGGAAGATTTGATTACAAGAGCGGTAGAAGGCCAGGGGCAAGTTATTAAGCCTTGGGGTGAAATGACCTGGTTATATAATTAATGTAGGAGCGTGCAGCTGGTTTTTATGAAATCTGCCATTTCATGAATATAGGAGGTCCTCAGGTTTTCCTTTAATAAGGAAACATTTTCATTCAGTGATTGTAATAGTAGTGTGTATATATAGAAGAAATGGCTTTAAGTGAATATTAAGTTTTAAAGTAAAAGTTTTCTGTCATTCATTCTTACTCTTGGGCTTTTCCCCTTAGCTGTAAAAGCTAAACATAGCGAACATTTCAGTGCATTTGCTTCCAGAATATTTCTTTTTTGCAATTAAAGTAGGATACACACTCATATACTTTCCACACAAATATGCACGTTTGACTAGGTGTGAAAATGAAAATGGGATCTCTCTGAACACACTGTTCTGGAACCTGTATTCCAACATAAAACCAAGGATGTTTTAAAATGTCCTGCCCATCTAGCCCATTCTTTCTACTGACCTCACAGAATTCTGCTGTTGGCATAATTTATTTAAGAACTCTGAGTTGTTCCAGCTCTTGCTGTCTTGCTGTGATGCCTTTTTTGGCTTCTCTGTGAATCTGTTCACACCTCTGTTTATTCCTTTAGATTCCGTGCTTGAGATACAGGGTACTTTTTTATTCAATAAGAGAAAAACTAAACTGTGAGCTTTAAAATCCCTTAATGTGTATTGGCCAGTCTGTATTCTGAATGAGAGTGAAAGTTGGTTTACTGGTGAAGGTGAACATTATGCCAGAGACCTGTCAGTCTCCAGATACAGGTGTGGCTGTTGTTTGCCACTGATCTGTACTCTTGACTCTTTATGGAGTGGCTTCTGTGATTAGAAATGCTGCCAGCCACAAATGCATCAAAGAATGAGCAACATATGTAGGAAATGGTAAGCTCACCTATTTTATATGCACATGAAGCCCAGAGTATTCCCCAAGCACTCATCACTGTGTGGGCACAGCTGCAGGTCTGTATTAGGTTGCTCTGCCTAATATCATGAGTAACTAAAGCTAGGGACAGGCTTACAAACAAAAGACTACACAAAGCTGGGTCTGCCCTTTGCATAATTAACCCACGAAGTCTGCACTTGCAGCAGTGTGATTGAGGCAGCAGCAAACACATTCAGGAGCAAATACACACTTCCTTATTATTGAATCTACATTGTGCAAATATCACATTGTACCAGAAAAAGGGGAAATTTAAGGAGGAGGATTTGGCTGATGAAAGGTCTTGGGGGAAGAAATGACTCACAAGTAATTTTTCTGTGTTTGTTGTTATATCTTCTCCCTGAGAAAGTTCAAGAAGACTGGCCTTATAAGATGTTTGGGGAGGAACTGTCCAGCACTTGGGGCTTATTGTGTGTTGTTTGGACATGAACCTGGTGGGCTAAGTTTTGGCATCGATGTTCCTGGTGCATGCAGCTCTAAAAGCTGAGCCAGGAGTTAATCCTAGGCTAGTGTCTCTCCTAACCAGTCCACTTCCAGATATAGAAAGGCTGGACTTCTGCTTTTGGTTTGTCAATGACACAAGATCTTGGCTTGGTACTGAATGTACATAACTAAACTTGGCTTTTAAACCAAGTGTGTCCATCCCACCTCCTGATAGTCTTCTCTTACCAAGGAGGTGGACACTGACATCAGGACCTCTTTGGGGCAGGTTGAGGATAGTAAGTACATGTTTCACTGACCTCTTAAAAGGGGGTTTTCATATGGTAACATGTAACAGATGCAAACCCCGCATTACTCCTTTCTCTGCATCATAACAAGACAGTGAGATGATAGTGATAGCTGATGATAAGTGTTGGTGCTTAGGTCAGAAAGAGTGAAAGCATCATTGAGGCAATACAAAAAAGTAGACAACCTCCTTTCTCTTTGGATCATAAACTTTATAATATTAGATTTGGCTTGTTTCAGAGGAAAGGTGCATGTTTTTGTTTGTGTGCATGTGTATGTGTTGGGGAATTTTATTGTGGGAAAAAATAAATTTGCACATTAAGTACTTTACAGAAATAATTACTTAGATTTATTCCCCTCCCGCCCCTGAGGGGAGCCCAGGTTATTACATTTAGCTCCAAAGAAGGCATATGTTACAGGGTCAATAAAAAAGCCTTAAACAAGTCATTCATGCTTTTTTTTCTGCAGAACAAAAATTGTTTTCATGTATTTATTGAGAAAAGTCTTTGAATTTCTCTGTGGTCCATTTTATATTGAGAAATCTGTCATGAATCGCTTTTTCTTTGTTAGCTGCCTTCTCCAGAGTAAGTCTGAAGTATCTATAGTGAATCGTGTGTTGTGTCTGAAAAAATAGAGGCAGTTGTAGGATGAACTTTGAAGGGGACAGGCTTGGGGGAGGAGCAAGTGCTGCCTCAAGTTGATGTAGGGCATTAGACATAACACCTTCAAATAATATACAGGAAATATAATTCCCAACCTGTTAGGCTGCTAGATGTTCGATACGCCAAGTTTGTGTTCTCTAAAATCAAAGAATGAATTGTAAGAACAACAGAGGTTAAGAGTAGGAAGTATTTATTGAGAGAAAGAAAGTCTAAGAGGGACACAAGCAGATCCTTAGTGGGTGGCCCTGTGGAGCCTGCTTCTCCAGGGAGTTTTACATAGTAAAACCACAAGGTGAGGCACGTGTAAGGTGGGACAAAATTGTAGATAACTAATAAGAGTACGAGTGTAATTGCTTAGGTAATATCAATCCAGTGGAAAATCACAAGGTGGGTGAAGTGGGACAAAATTATGGTCAGTCTATTAATTATCAGTCGCTTAGGTAATATTGATTAAATGGGGGTCAACTGGGGAAGCAAGTCAGGCAACAAGTGCACATGGATGAAGAAGGACTTTCCAGGTAAGGTTGAGTCAGGGAGGTCTTGATCCCCCACCCATGGTGACTGATGGCTATTTAGACTATCAATGACTGCTGTTCATCCCTAGGTGAAGTATGTGGATGTAGGCATTTCTTTTTCCTGAGGCTTGATCGTTAATGAATGTGCCTTCCACAGTTGTCTTTGGCACTGACCCTTGAGGGCCCATCCCTGTCTGACTGCCTAGAATATTTCTAAATCACTTAGCTATCTGTAATAAAGTCTTTTGGTTTGAGACTCAAGTGGGGACACAGGGCTTGGTAACCAGCATGATTATAATTGTCCTGTGAGGACCTGGACTAGCCACTAGGTTGGCAGTGGCCTTGATCACCATCCAGTATTATCACTTGCCCTGCTCCAATTCTGTCGTAACCTGGATTGTAACCCTGCAGCCCCTGCCTGCATATTCCTCTTTCCTTTTATTGTTCTTGAAAACTAATTATTTAAAAATGAGTTTTAAATCACTTTTCATAACTCTTAAATTAATACATTTGCACTATTTAAAATTGAATAGCTTCAAAGCATAAAAATAAAAATTACTGTTCATCCTCCTACCGATAAGATGACTAACTTTCAAGGGAATTTTTTTCCCATCACTTTTACACATGTGCCTAGATCTATACAGTTTTACAAAACTGGGTTGAAGCTGTGTGTCCTGTGTCTTCTGCTTCTGCCCCAACTGAATTTTCTAGAGTGAGCATTTCTTTGTCATTTAAAAAATCTTGTTGTACCATAGTGTCTCTTAATATTACATCTTACGGAGCCATTATTAACAATTCTCTTTCCATTTAATACCTAAGTGTGCTTTTTTTCCCATTACAACAGTGAAGAGCTTTGTGCATTCTGGCATCTATTGAAGCATTTTTTTAGGAACAAAATTCTTTAAACTAGACAGTGTAGTCAGAGGTACAATACATATTACTAATGTTGCGGGAAAATTCCCAAGTCAAACCAAAAGGAAGACTCTTTGCACAGAGAAGAAAGCAGCATTTAATCTTTATGCCAGCAGACTGTTGTAGGATTGTTCCCAAAGGCAACAATCCTGAGTTTACAAGGAGCTTAGTTTAGATAGCATTTAGAAGTGGGAAGTACAAAGCAAGTGACGAAACATTACATAATTGGTTACAGGTATTGAGTCATATACTGACAGGCAGGCTAGTCTTGAACACACTTGTTGAAACAAAGGAATTGTTTATCATAATATAGAAACATTCTGGGAACAAGAGGAGGGGGCCCTTACAGAGTGAGGATAGTTAAAGGTGTTCTTGACTAGCCCAGGGTGCTTTAAGGTATAGACAGTTGCTCTGACTCAGTGCTTATTAGAGGTATGCAGTTTGAATTTAGACACTGTCAAGGTCAATTGAATTCAGCAGCAGAAACTTGGTCAGAGACCTCTAATTGCCCTCTAATTTACATCATGAAATTCCTATAAGTTTGCTACTTTATAAATGTGATCTTATATTATAGTCGTGCCCCAACACTACATAGGCCTCTGAGGTTATAATCATTTATATTCCACTAGCACTAGGTATTTTCCTTTAATAAAATTGACACTTTATGCCAGGCATGGTGGCACACATCTATAATCCCAGCACTTGGGAGGCTGAGGCAGGAAGAGTGCCACAAATTTGAAGTCAGTCTACATTACATATAAGTTCAAGGCCAGCCTGAACTATAAAGCAAGAGCTGGTCTTAAAAAAAGAAGAAAGAAAGAAAGAAAAGAAAACTGACTCTCAAAAGGTAAAATGGTGTTCTTTTAAAGTGGCTTTAGAAGATATGATCCTAGGAAAGTGATGTCAAACCTTTTAGAGATGAATGCCCAAATTCAACCCAAAGCTGACATATGACTTACTCCAATACACCAATACTGAAGTACTGAAATTTTAGTTTAGAATAAACAACTTATACATTAACATCTTTTGTCTTGAAAGAAAGACACCACTTTTCTAGAGACTAGATTCCAATCAATGATTTTGATAATCATGATTTTCCAGAATGTTTAATATTTGTCCAACCAGAGTTTAGTTCACCTTACTATACCTTCATTTCTCTTACTCATAAAAACATTATGAAAAGCTCTTAACAAATGCCTCAGTAAAATCAAAGCATATCATTGCAGGTGGCAACTTCCTGAATGACTAGGCTAGGGAAGTCATCTATGACAAAAACGAAGTTAGGCTAGACCCATGGATTGCTAGTGAACCCAGGGTAACTGGACAGAACAGTTTCCATTTTGGAATGTTTGCAACGTATTGAATAAACCAACCAAGAAGTAAAACTTTTATTCCCAGGATCTACTTAAAAATAGCAAGACTCGTTTCTAGACTTTTAGAAGTTTCCTGTTTGCCCTGGTTGTTGTTCTGACAATAGGTGGTTTTTCCATAGTAGCTTCAATGGTGGTTCAGTATTTGACATCCTGTGAGAAAACACCCAGAGACTGAGATTGTGGGTAAGATGGTGAGTAAGACTGCATTTAATTCCATCGACTTCCAGGCTGGCTGAAATCGGAGTGACATCAGCGAATATCTGGAGGGGAGGCCAAGTATATATAGGGTTTGGGGTTGGGGTCACAGTCCCAAGGAATCTGGTTGGAATGTTTCAGGTCAAAGCTGCAAGGACCATCGGCACAGGTTTGCATGTAGAGCTGGGCCTTCCAACAGCAGGGAGAGCGCAGGTCCAGTCCTCAATTTCTCAATGGCCACCAATTCTTGTTTGCTGAACAACATGGATTTCTGTTGTTTTAGAGGCAAGCATGTTAATTTCTCAGATCAAGCCTGACATTGTGAAGAGAGGACTTAGAGCTGGATGTTATGAGAATGACCAGGCATTTCTGTCCAAGGATTTCTTGTTAGACTTCTGTGTCCTCTTAATGAATTTGATTTTTCTCCACCTCATCCAGTCAGATGGCCTGGAAAAGAAACCCAGAGAATGTGTTTCTGTACTAATTTTTTTGTCCATGTTAACAATGGCTACTTTCCTTATGTTGCAGCCAGTCTATGAATTTTGTTCTGAATGGCACTTGAAAAACTGCTTTTTCAGGTTCTTTAAAAAGTATTTTTTTAAGAAAATAGTTAAGATAGTTAAAATTTATCTTTGAAAGTTAATGCTTTTCCTTCTGTTCCTTGATTTAATCTGCATATTTTTTGTATGGTTTAAATAATCTTTGAAATGTTCTGATGATCATTCTCAAGACTTCCTGGCTTATTATTGCCTATCTAAAATTATGATATCCCCATCTGTTTTTCAAAATTCTTATTCTTTATGTTCCAATAAAAAAGATAAAAATATTTTTTAAAGATATTTTTTAAGGTACAACCTATTTCAGACCTATATCTAATATTTGTTTATGTTATTCTTCTGATTGCATTTGATTGTTTCTCTGTGTTCCTCTTAATGCTTCCTACGCCGTCACAGTGATTTATTTATGGAATCCTTCCCCTCGACCTTGCTGTGTTCATGATTTCAAGCAGGACCAGAGTGACTTCCAAGGTTAGAATAGCTCTCTCCTATAGACTGTTCAGAATGCTGGAGGAGCAGGAATTGGAGAGCCCTGCTCTACTGGTCTTACTGTCTGGAATGAAAAATTCTAAGTTCTTGTACCTTGAAAACTTCTATCATAACTGCTCCTCACCTCACTCACCAGCCCCGAGCCGTTTCACAGCAGAATGTAGGAATTTGGGACTTTTTTGGTGAGTACATTTCTAAATGTTGAGGACTAGTAATATTTCCTTATGGAGCATCTTAGAATCTTTGAAGTTTTTTTCTTTTCTTTTTTTTTTTTTTTTAACTCTTTCTGAAGTTTGTATACAAACTTTCTGTAGTTCTTTCTCCTCCCTTTTTCCTCCTTCTCTTCCTCTGTATCTGTTTCCGTCACTACATAATATACATGTGTGGGGATATATATATATATATATATATATATATATATATATATATATACATACATACATACATATACACATACACACACACATATATATATATAAGCATCTATATGGATTGGTAGAGGAGTTGTGAGAGTTCAAATGAAGAGACAAATGTGAGACAATGATGTAGATTTAGCAAGAAGATGAAATTCAATCCTAGTTATAGCTAATAGTCATGTCTAAAAATAGTCTGTTGAGAAGGAATATGAGGAATATAGGAGATATAATTCATAGCTCTCTAGGAAATTAATTATTTGCACATTTTTATTTCAAAGTGAGTCCTTCTTTGGTAATTTTTATGAAGCACGATTGACAAAATCATCATTTAAGGTGTGTAACATGTTTTGAGATACATATACAGTACCTTGTGAAATGATCACTACAGTAAAGCTAATTAACTTATCAACTTCACATATTCACAACAAGTCTTAATTTTCTCTACTTAGAAATGTTTTATAGTAGCACAAGTCAAAAAAGTCTTTTTTTTTTTTTTTCTTTGTACTGGGGATCAAACTCACAACCTCGTGCCTGCCAGGCAAGTGCTTAGGCCACTGAGCTAAATCCCCGGCCAAAAAATAGTCTTAAGAAAAAAATGTGCTGACCATCTCACTCCCAAAAACAGATTAAAGAAAGTAAGTGGATACCATTCTAGATAATTTCTATATTTTAATGCATTTTTAAAAAGTAAACTGGTAGGGTATGAGGTTTGATGAAATTACATTTAAATGTTTAAGAATTTATTACAGTAAAAGACACATTTCTACTAATTCCCTCAGAATACTCTGGCTTCAGACACTTATCATCTCCTCCTTGCTGCTTTCTGAAGTTCTGGAAGTCTTTTTTTTTGTGAATATCTTTACTTGCATTGCCATGGGTGGCAATTCAATGTCCTGAACTGATTCGAAGTCATTTTGAACTGATTCTTAGTCATTTTGATGTTGGAGAAGAGCTAGAAATTGCAGGCTGGGATTCCAGATCCAGTGACTAAGTTAAATGAGGACACACTGTAATGATTTTATTTGACAGAAGTTGCTGTAAATATTTTGAATCAATTCAGGACATAAAGGTAGCCATGAAAAGATACCCAAGAAAGAAGACTTCCAGGAATGCTTCAGAAAGTGGCAAGAAAGGTGGAATAAATGTGTTTGAAGTTGGAGGGAATATTTTGTGATAAATTAATAGCAATGAATCTTCTACTGTAATTTTTAAAATTTTTAATTTAAACATTGATCAACTTTTTTTTTTATCATACCTTGTGTACTGTTTTGAAACCTGCTGTTTCACTTAATGGAATGTAGTGGGCATCTTTTAACCTCAGAGATTCATGTAACATCATAATATCCTAATGATATAATTAATAATTATTTTTTCATCTCACCTTAAAGAAGTTTTTCCTCCCTTAAACTTCTTTTCCTCTCCCCTTACTCCCTTTCTTGTCTAATAATATTCTCCCTTCTACTTTCATGTCATTGCTTTTAGAACTACATCCTGTTAGGTAAAACATGTTGTGCTAGTCTTTGTGAGTCTGACTTACTTCATTTAACTTGATGACCTCCAATTCCATTTATTTTCCTGCAAATGATATAGTTGCATTCTTTATGGCTGAATAATACTCCGTTATGTATGTATACCTTTTCTTTATCCATTCATCTATTGATTAGGCTAGTTCCATATCCCAGCTATTGTGAACTGTGCACAATACATGCAAATATACAGATACCCTTATTATATGCTGACTTTAATTCATTTGGCTACATGCCAAGGAGTAGTATAACTGGGTCATATAGTAGTTCTATTTTTAATTTTTTGATGAACCTCCGTACTGATTTTCACAGAGGCTATGCTAAAGAGTTCCCTTTTCCTGACCAGTATTTATCGTATTCTTAATGATAGTCATTCTGACTGGGGTGACACAGAACCTCAATGTAGTTTTGATTTACATTTCCCTAATGGCTAATGGTGTTGTACATTTTTTTTTTCATATACTTGTCATTTGTATTTCTTTTTTTGAGAAGTGTCTATTCAGTTCTTTCACCCATTAATTGATTGAGCTATTTGATTTTTTTAAGTGTTTCTCAGTTCTTTGTTCTCTATTAATATTAAATATTAATCCTCTGTCAGAATGGTAGCTGGCAAAGATTCTCTCCCACTTTGTATGCTGTCTCTTTATTGGTTGTTTCTCTTGCTCTGCAGCAACTTTTTAATTTGCTGTGGTCCCATTTGGTGACTCGGGTATTATTTCCTATGCTGCTGGAATTCTGTTAGGAAATCTTTGTGTTTATAGCTTCCAATGTTTTCCCTATTTTTTCTTCTAAGAGTTTGAAAGTTTCAGGTCTTCTATCTAGGTCTTTGATCTATTTTGAACTGATATTTTAATCAGATGAGAGGCAGGGACCTAGTTTTGGTCTTCAATATGTGGCTATCCAATTTTCTCAGCACAATTTGTAAGGTTTTTTTCTCTTCAATGTATATTTTTGGATGCTTTATCAAGACTGTAGCTTCACAGGTTTATTTATTTATTTATTTTTTCTTTATTTAAGAGAAAAAAGAGAAAAAAACAAAAAACAAGAGACAAACAACAATAATAACAAACCTAAAACAATAACAATATAGGCTTTCAAAGCAAGATGTTAGGAATTTAGCAATGGTTGTTATATTGCATATTGTTATCTTCAAAATGGTTGCTTAGATTATCAGATATAGACATGCAAAGTTGATCTAATCATATGAGTATTAACTGTTTATTTCTGTGTCCTCTGTTCTATTTCATTGGTCTATGTGTCTATTTTTGTCTTGGTACCATGCTGTTTGGTTTCAGTGGGCTTTGCAGTATAATTTGAAATTATGATGAGTATTCTGATGCTTCCAGTCTTATTTTTGTTGCTTTGGATTGTGTTAGATATTCTGGATCTTCTGTATGTCCATATCAGTTTTACCATTGTATTTCCTAATTCCATGGAGTGTCATTGGGATCTTTTTTTTTTTTTTTTTTTTTTTTTTTTTTTTTTTTTTTTTTTTTTTTTTTTTTTTTTTTTTTTTTTTTTTTTTTTTTTTTTTTTTTTTTTTTTTTTTTTGTTTTTTTTTTTTTTTTTTTTTTTTTTTTTTTGGCAGCACTGGGGATCAAACTCACAACCTCACACTTAAGCCGCTGAGCCAAACTCCCGGCCCTAGTTTTTTGAGGCAGGGTCGCACTATGTAGCTTAGGCCAGCCTTGCGCTTGCATTGTAGCCCAAGCTGGCCTCGAACTCACAAGGCTTCTCCTACCGCAGCCTCCCGAGTGCTGGGATTAAAGGCGTGCGCCACCACGCCCAGCTATCATTGGGATCTTGGTAGAGATTGCGTTGAATCTGTTGGTTGAATTTGGTAATATGGCCATTTTACCAATGTTAATTAGTCTGATCCATAAACATGGTGTTCTTTCCATTTTCTGGTGTCTTATTCAATTTCTTTCTCAAATGTTCTATAATTTTCCTTGTGGAGCTCCTTTACTTCCTTGGTTAAGATGATCCTTAGGTATTACATTGTATTTTTAAGTTACAGTGAATGGAATTGTTTTTCTGATTGTTTTCACTAGTTCATTATTAGTACATAGAAAAGCATTTGACTTTCTTAATGTTGATTTTTGTATTTTGGGGTGAGGCATTTTATAGGCCCTCAGTTCAGTGGGCATGGCTGAAACTGTGAGTGAAGGGAGACAACAGCTGCTCATGTCTTCACCAAGGCACACCAAGCCTTATTATCTGGCAGGCTCTAAGATTTGGAGAAGAGGGTATCTTAACCTCAGCTCTCTGGACACTTTGGGCTGGACAAGCCTTTGTTGTGAGGCTGTCTTTTGCTTTGTAGAATATTTAGCAGCATCCCAGGCTCTATGCACTAGATGCTGCTAAACCTTACCTACCCAGCTGTGACAACCAACAATATGTATAGACAGTACCAGAAGTCTTCTGGGGGTCAGGGAGTCGAAAGTCTCCCCAGGGTGAGGACTTCTGGAGTAACAACACTTACTGAGGCTGGTTTTGGGGACCTCTCCCCCTCCTTCACATTTCTGTCTTTAATAGAACTTTTATCCCTTGAACCAGGAGAAAACCATTTATATTCAACTATGGACTAGTCTTAAATGCCTAGAAGAGACTTTACAAATGACCAGAGTCATGCATACCAAGATGAGTTAAATATCAGCTCCCTTGCCGAAGGCAAAGAAGTGTGTCAAGGTCGGAAACCTGGAGGTCTGACAAGTTGGGGGTGGGTGGGCGGGAGGAGAGTCAGAGAACTTGTCTGGGTTTTCTCAATAGAGTCTTGAAAGATGTCATGTACAGAGATAGAGATAGAGATAGAATTTGGGCATGGCGTGTTTCCATTTCCAAACATTTCTGGGTTAAAAAAAAATTGAGCCCCATACCCAAGGTCTTTTCTGTTAAGTGAAGTTTTTGGCATGTGACCTTTTAACAAGCCCATGAATAATTCCCTTAATTGACTACTAGGCAGTGATGTTTTTATTCCATATGTCTGTTGTAGTTCAGTGGTAAAATGCACACTCTCAGCCCCCACCTTCTCACCAACTGAGAAGCTATTCAATCAGTAAAGACTGTAACTTAAATATTTTTTTTCATGGTTTTGAACAAGAAGCCTTTTTTTTCCTCACAAAGCATGTTAATGGTTAATACAATTACTGTGTACAAATGCATCAGTCATATCCACAAGACCCTAATTCTCTAATTCATTTGAACTACCTCTGGCATTAATGGGTCAGATTGAATGTGGAGTTGTGATTACCCAGTGTCTCATTACTTAAGCTCTGTAAGGGGTGGGTTTTCTTGTCCATCTGTTAGAAAGCTAGCGGGTTAGTAATTAAGAATGGAATGGACATCACAAGGACTGCTCTAGCCACATGGCATTCTTCTTTCAACATGTATGGGATTCGATCTTTCCCTCCCTTGTTTAAAAAAAGCGAATGGCAGATTAATTCAAACTCAGTGGGCAGACAAATTATAGTAAAATGGGATACTTGCAACTGTAAGGCAAATTGGAATGTGTCTTAGATGAGGCAATGGAATAATTATGGTAGGAATAATAAATTATTCTCCTCTGTAATGCTCTCATAATCATTTGTCACATGTGACCGGCAACCTGTCCCTACTGCTTCTCTTGTTGGCAAAATAGATACTGTGGTGATCAAGTCACTGTCAAGTCTGTGACTCCAACACAGGCATAGTGGATTCTCTACAAATAAGCCCTGTAGTTTCTGGTTGTGGGAATCATGAGACATAAATTATCCAATCTATTCATGTACCATGCCCAAGAGTGTTAAAACCTTAGCGGTTGTTAGTGCCAGAATAGCTTAATTTTTGCAACTAACTTGCTTAGTTTGCCTTTTAGGAGCTAGTTAGAAGCTGGCTTCTCTCATAAAAAAGGAAACAGATTCAAATGTTTTCCTTCTCTTTGATCAATTGAGCCAGCATATTTTGTTCACTTTGTTTTTCTTCTTTCTTTCTTTCTTTTTTTTTTTTTTTTTTTTTTTTTTTTTTTTTTGATTAAGGGGTGTCATATGGTGATGGTTATGTCTCAGAGCCAGGCTGTGCCCTCTGAAGGAAACAGCCCTCAGTAGTTGACCTAGCAGTAATGTGTCCAGACAAACAAAGGCTGTAGCAGTGGACTGCCTGATTTTCAGACACACTGATGCTCAGGAATCATTAGCAGAGCTTACAAAGCCTCCAGTATCTGAGCCTGCGTCCCTCTAGACATCTTCCATAGATTGGGATAGTGAACAGTATGACAGGTGCCTCATAGTTTACTTCAGAGAAGCAAACCCTGCCTGAGACGAGAAGCAGGATGGTGAGTGCCCAGAGAGCATCGGCTATGAGTGATGTGGACAGGTTGAGGACCATAGCCCAGCATGGCAGCCTTAAACATGTTTCTTAGACCCTTCAAACTTGGATTTCCTCAATGCACAAATACCTACCTGCCTTATCAGATGGTTGTGAGGAACCAGTGGGAGAGTGAAGGCAAAGCATTTATCTGCATTGTACCAACTGTTGAACACCTGGTGTGTGAACCAGTGGATTTTCAGCGGGTAGATCTAGTACATATTCATCTGCAGGAGTAGCTGTGTCTCTGACATATCTACAATGTTAGGATTTTTGGATTATTGGGATACTCTTTTTTTTTATTCAACTTTGTTATTTTATTTTTGCTTTGCTGGGATCAAACCTGGGGCCACTGTGACAATTAAGCTTAACCGTTAACTTGATTGGCTTGGGAGTTACCCAGGAAATTAGTAAAGCGTATGTCTGGATGGGTTATGGAGGCAAGACCATGGGTAGTCTATCTGGTCCCTTGCCCCTGTTCTGCTTCCAGACTCCATGATCTGAGTGGCTTTGCTCTGCCATGCCCTTCTGCCATGATGTTTCTGCCTTGGAATTTGCCTCTGGTAGACTATGGACTAAGCCTCTGAAACTGTGAGTCAATTAAACCATTTCCTCCTTTAAATTGTGGGCATCTGGTATTTGATCCTAGCAATGTGAAAGCTAACTAATATAGCCTCAAACCTGATAGGTAAGTGCTCTAACCTTGAGCTACACACCTTTTCCCTATATGGCCTTTTAAAATGAAATTTACATTCATCATGTGTACACAGAGGTTTCTGTGGCCTTTCTGTGAATTCATCATTATTACTACAAAACTGTTACCCAGTCATTCATCCTATTTGTTGCCCAGTTCAGTTCTCTTGGTTTCAAAGATTGGCCAAGGTTGATGAACTTGGGAGATTGAAGACTTGGCACCAACCCAGTGAAAGTCACAACCTCAGTGAGTTACAGCAGGGTTCTCCACACGGGCATGGTTAACGCTGTAATCCAGCTAATTCTCGGTTGAGGGGAACACCCTAGGCATTGTCAAATGTTTACCAGCATCTCTGGCTGCAACCCACTAGCTTTCATTAGCACCTTTTTCCAATTATGACAGTAAAAATGATCTCAAGACATTACCAAATATTCTCTTCTCTGCTAGAGGCAAAATCACCCCTAGTTGGGAGACACTGACTTTGAGCCAAGAGTTCCCAAGCCTCTTGCTTCTCAAGAAAATACCCAGGAAGTTTTGTATAAATAAAAACAAAGCAGAACTAACAAAACCTGCTGAGGCCTTCCTGCAAGCTATGGAGTCATCAAGGGAAAACCCAGTAATCAGAATTGTTTAGGAACTCTAGAGATGGTTCTGATGAGCAGTCAGCTTGGAGACGAAGAGGTTTATCCTTTCATGGTTCCTTTGCCAGTGGCTCTGGGTGAACTTGCCTGTTACAGTTTTCTTTTAAAGAAGGATTAATATCTGCCTATGCAGTGTCACAGGGTTAATAATGGGAAGTGAGCTTGTAGATGAGCAGGCAGTTTGGACTTCCATGGGTGAGTAATAGGTCCTAAGAAGGGATGTGGGAGTATGGTTCAAGCAAACAAGGGAAGTTTGTGTGTTAGACCAGTTATGTCTATGTACTGTTTAAATGTACTCCTTTTATAAAAGCTGTGTCCCAGTCATTGTGCTGATAACCTCTGTCTGTGAATTAACTCAAAACAGTCGTTCTGTTGTTTCCATTCTAAAGACGATGAAACCATGACAGAGGGGTCACATAGCTTTTCTGAGGTCCCTTGAAAGTGCTGTGCAGTGAGAGACAGCAGACATTGTGGTTCCAGAGCCTTGAGTAGGCTTCTCTTGCCTCTTTTCACAGCAAAAAATAAGGCCTACTGGGAGCCGCTAAATGCACTTCACAGAAATGTGTGCATAAGTCAGGTGTGGTGGTGCATGCTGTAATTCCACACTTGGGAGGCTGAGGCAGATTGCTGCATGTTTATGCTAGCCTGAAGTACGCAGTGAGTTCAAGGCCAGCCTAACCTACATAGAAAGGCTATTTTTTTTAAAAGAAGAAAAGGTATGCATAATAATTTCCTTGTCAGAGATATCAACATCCTTAATTATTTTTGGAGTATAAATTAATCCTTATTAGGACAAAATTCTTTATTTGGGGGAAGTGTGGGTATATTAAAGAGTGACAGTTGTCATAATGGACCTTCCCTTTAAGGTAATAGTATGTAGAGGTAAGTACATGATAACAAGATTTTCTTCCTTCGTCATCCCTTCCACTGGCACTGGAGCTCAGATTCCAAATGAATCTTAAAAGGTGGGGCTGATAATGAAACTTTTCCTCCTCCCCCACATCCATCCCACTGACCTCCCAGCGGAGATGTCTGTGCTTTTAAGCTTGTTCATGTCACTCTCCTTTTCTGAGGGAGATAATTCACGTGACAAACACACAGGTTCTCTGTGACATTCCCAAAAGTTCCAACTTCAGCAAAAGGTATAATGGCACACCTTTTTGGGTTCATATGTCACAGAAAGCTTATGTCTTTGTTTTTTTAATTCTAAAGATAGTAAAATCCAACAAAACAAAACCGAACAAAGCCAATCAAAACAAAGCAGTAAACTTGGTACAGAACTTCAAAGCAGGATACTAGGAAAACAACAATAGCTACTGAATGGTTCTGTTAGCCTGGGGCTTAGCATCCCCCCGGCTTGGTACCGGACACAGAGAAACAATTTAGCTCTTCAAGAGTAAACTCCATGTTTTCCTTCTCATTCCAGAGATAAACCTCCTGCTCCCCTTTTGTGCCTGCACAAGCCCTCTCCAATCCCAAGACTCCACAACCCACCAAGCCTCCAACCCCAGACCCCAGTAAATCATTCTGCTTTACACAGGCAGATGTTCCCTCAAATCACCTGTCAATATGTCATTTTGCCCACCTCCCTAAACTCCTCCCCCAGCCAAAGTTGATAAAGGTAACTACACTCCTCTGTTCTTGTTGAGAGCTTCTACACCCCCTCACTGCCCCTGAAGCTCTCCCATGCCCTCCGCATTAAAGGCCTCCTCCTTCTCTCTCTCGCTCTTATTTTCTCTGCGCCGCTTTAGATTTAGTGACTTTAAAATAGTCAAACAGCTGTTACAGTGTATCTTGTTATCTTCACAATAGTTGTCCATTCCATCAGGCATAGCAAAATCAAACCAAAAACAAGGCAGAATATAACCAATCAAACGAGAATATTGAATAAGGCAAAACAATCAGAACAAAGCCAAACAGTGAGAACAATATTGGGCCTCAAAGACAAGATAGAAGGAAATCTCCCATATTTGCTATATTGTATACTGTCATCCTCCCAAGAGAGGCTCAGATCACTGGCTGCAGGCCTGTAAAATCAACCAAACAATATAAGCATTTAGTTGCTTTATGTACCTTAGTTACTATAGCTTGGGGGGTTTGATTCTCAGCCCATGTGCTGGTAGGCTCATGGGAGGTGCTATCTGACCTTTCTCTTCCTGGATTCCACATGGCTTGCACAGCTTACCAGAAAGGCTGGCTGGTTAACTTCTTGTTGGGTCCACCCAATCTCAGCATGGCCAATTCTCCAGAGGTGCTGACTTTTCTCTTCTGAAGGCTTATGTCTTTTGACTGCTCCAAACTTACCTCTCCCTCTGAACCTTCTCCCAGGGGTGACCTTTGTTTATCATGCTTATTTGAGGCAGACACAAACCTCAGAACTAGCTCCTGTCATGATGCTATATAACATTTTAAAGACTACCCCAAAAGGAGGAGAAAGTCAATGGATTTCTGAGATCAAATGTGTAATGTTTTGAAAAGGGAAAATCCTACTTTAGCTCTCTAATCTGACTTACTTAGCTTGCTTTATTCATACCCTTACTTTTAGATCTCTGAGTATCTTAAATAATAATATGGAATTGTAGGCTGCTACAACAGTTGTGCCTAGTAAATGTTGCTTTTGGTTGTACATTAGAATCTAGAAGAATATCCTAATCCTAGGGACCCTGGATAGATTTGATTTGCAAAATCAGGGGAACATAGAAGCTGTTGCCCTGAGTCTACATTTGGTTTGATTATGTGGATGTTTGTGGTTAGGTTTTGAGTTTGCCCATCTTACTCCCACATTATCTTGCTTTATGTTTATTTTGGCAATGTCCTATGACTGTCCTTGTTTTAAATACTTCCTAAAACTTCTTCTTCCTGGCATTGTGGCTTGAGGTAAAGACCTGACTGCAGGTAGTTGATTAAATAATGATGCTTTGGGAGTGATTTAGGAAACAGGAGCAAGAGAGAGTAGACTGGGAAGGAGGAAAAGTCAAATAATGTGCAATGCATGATCATGGTCACTTCTGTTGGTAGAGGAGCTTGGGTCCTCCCTCTGCCTTGGAGAAACGTACACCATGCCACCCCATCAGGTACTGAGGTCAGACTGTCACAAAATACAGGGATCCATCCCCTGAGCTTTGGGGGGGATGTCTGAGCTTCCCAAGCCTGTAATTTGGCATGAAAAATACTTGCTACATCTCATTGCTTCCTTTAATTTTTTCAGGTGACTGCCAGTGGTTGAAAAATCCTCTCTGTCATTACTCTGAGTTATCCTTCAATTTATTCAACAGTATACTCTAAGAAAGTTACATTTAAATTTCTGAATTTCTCCATTTCCAAAATGGGCAGGATAGTGATTATATAAACACTAACATTTGTTCTTGAAATGATATGACTGGTGATGCTTTTAGCATGAAATTCTGAGCTAAGGATCAAATCAGTAGCCTATATATGGGAAATTTTGTATTTTTAAGAGAAGGCTTAATATTTTGTGAATTTAATAATAGATTTCAATATAACTTAAAGTTGCATAATTTTAGGAACTAGCCCCATCCAGATGAAAGCTTTAGGATTAATCATTTATGTGTTTTTCCCAAGTAAAAATATAGTCAGGCTCCAGTGTAATTGGTAATTCTTCAAATAATTCTAAATCATTGTTTTATTTAAAAAATCAACTCTCCAATTCAGTGCATGAATAACATTTTCTTTTAAGATGCTCTCTGTGTTACCTATTTTTTCTCTTAAGCTGGGAAATATCAACCTTTCAAAATAGTAGAGTGTGTCGGTCACAGAGAAGTTGGAGAAGTAAGATCCAGCCAAAAACATGGTGCGTTTTTCCCCATCTGACAGCTCTGCAGTGGTACATGAAAGGAGCCTATGATTTGCAGATTACTCATTGGGAACCTCGTATCTTTTTTCCCCTAACTTACCAATGGGTAAATAATACCCACTGCTCATTTCTTATATGGTGGCCATGAAAATAAATATGTGCCCCAAGTCTGTTGATTTAAAATAAAAAAATGTGAATAAGCCAGTATTTCCATCTCTATATCTAGAACTTTAGAGTTTAAGGACCTTGGAAGTTAAATCAGAGTTGCTAATTTGCAATATAGGGAAGCTGATGTCTAGAGATAATTTCCTGTCTGTCTTCAAGTTAATCACAAAGACAGATCTAGAACCTAGGACTCTTCAACCTCACCCCCAGTTTAGTGACCCCAAAAATAGTTATGTTTAAGTTAGAAAAGTACACACACACAACTGGTTGCAAAAATGATATTCATTTGTTTAGTTGGATAGAACACCCAGATTTTTAGGAATGCTATGTTGCAAGCCTCAGATTTGGGTTTTGAGTCCCAGCTCAGTTACTGAGTAGCTTTATAACCCTGGGTAGATCACAGACTTTGCTGAAGTCTTCACTGGTTCTCCATCTCCTTCTCTTTCTCCCTATAAACTGTCTCTTCTAACTTGTCAGATGGGAGATAAGGTAACACTCCACATGGCAGCATGAGGGAAATCTCACAGGATTCTATGAGTTCTCTGTGCCCACCATGCTGCAAGGTATGTACATCTCCTGGAATTTATCACTGTAAGATTTGGCCTGAGACTTAGAATCTAAAAGGCAATAAATGGTGGGTTTTACTACATACCCCAGGGGCACAAAAGAAGCTTATGTTAGAAGTGTTATCTTTAGTATTTATGTGTTCTAAATATCATTTTTTCTTTTCTCTTTTGCTAAACTGGAGATTAAATCCAGGGGTGTTCCACCACTGAGCTACATCTCCAGTCATTATATTTTTTATTTTGAGACAGGGTCTTGGTAAATTGCCAGTGCAGGACTTGAACTTGTGATCCTCCTGTCTTAGTGCTAGAATTATCAGCTATGTGCCACTGCACCCAGCTCAATATCATCTTAATAGCATGTTCACAACAATTCTGGAGGAAAGCAGCCTTTTTATCTTCTCTCCCTCCCTTCTTCTCTTCCCCCTCCCCCTCCCTCTCCCCTTCCCAGTTTCCCTTCCCCTTTCCCTTCCCCTTCCCTCTCTGTCCTGGGGACTGAATCCAGGGCTTTCACAATGCCAGCTCATTTTAATTTTTCATTTTGAGACCCAATCTCACTAAGTTGCTCTGTTGCCCAGACTGGGCTTGGACTTACGATCCAACTGCCTCATCCTTCCAGAGTGCTAAGATTACAGGCGTGTGATACCATGTCTGGTTTTGTGTGTATTATAATAAGGAAACTGAGTCTTGAGAAAGGAGTCAGGGTCAGTTGGGCTTGGGTGAATGCATACTACAACTGTCCTCCCCTATCCACAGGTTCTGCATCTGTGATTGATTGAACCGTGGATCAAAAATATTAGCTGGGGAATGGGGGGAGAGAGTCTGCACCAAACATGTGCAGACTTTTTATTATCTTGCCATCATTTCCTAAAAAATACAACAAAGCAACTCTTTTATAGCATTTGCATCATCTTGGGTATTATGTGTAATCTAGAGATGATTTAAACTACACAATGGTGATGCCTAGGTTATATGTAAATACTATGCCATTTTATATAAGGGACTTGAACATTCATAGATTTGGATGTCCACTGAGCTTCCAGAATAATTCTCTGAGGGATTCTGTATATTGCCTCAGAAATGGTAGTATAGTCTACCAAAATCACACACACCTAAGCCCTTCATCATATAGGAGTAGATGGCCAAACGAGTTTGGTTAACTTATACCCCTAAATTTGCAACTTGATAGAGACAAGCATTTAACATTATGTAAGGGTACAAATAAAGGGAAGCATAAATATTTATTATGAAAAGTCAACACTCAGAAAAGTAAAAGAGAACAAAGTCCATCTTCTTATCATTGCTACCTTATAGTATTTTCCCTTCTAGCATTTTTTACCTGTATTTAGATTCTTTTTGTACATACTGTACTTTTAATCTATAAACAAGTTTTCACTATATTTTTTCACTTATTATCTTTTGAACATGTTTTTGCTATTGACAAAAATTTTAATATAGCTAATTATGAATTGAATCGATATGTCAGTATCTTAAACATTCCTTTTGTGGCACATTAAAAATTCTCATTTTTATGGATAAGCAAAGCTGCTGTGAACTTTCTTCTGCAAAAAGCTTTCTTCCTCTAGAGATAGATTCCCAGAAGTAGATCAAAGCAAGTGAACAATTTAAACCAATTATTTTAAATAGTGTAATTAAGAAGGTTAGAAAATGGAGACCAGATTACCAAGGAAATACAAGGGATTTATTTATTTGTTTGTTTGTTTATGTACTTATTTATTTTTGTGTGGGATAAAAGAAACAATAGATGCAGTTAACCAAGGTGTGCTGAGAAGCCCGTGTGCTCAGGTGCTGATCATGTCGTTTTCCACTGGAACAGCGGCAGAGTGGATGCCTGATGCCTCTGCCCAGGGTGGGGTTCCAGGTCACAGGTGGCTTCCACTCTTGTATGTTTTTCCTTCTGTGGGATTGGTCTGTACACATGATAACACTGGGCTTGCTTCTTTTCAGGATGGACTCACACTTGAAGTGGTTCTTCTCTGTCATAACTGGACAGGTGTCCCATAGTGTTCCCCACACAGGCAACCCCTCCTCCAGCTCTGTGTCCTGAGTTTTGGAGGCAGTCTCTCACTGCCACTGCAGTATCTCTTTTGAGAGCCTTGAATCTGTCAAATTCGCTGCAGTACAAACAACCCTCTGAACTTCAGCAGCTTGTAGCAGAAACATACATTTCTCAGTGATTTCCCATGAAAGCCAGTGGCCTGTTCCCCATGAGGTCTTACTCTAGGTAGTGGGCAGAAGCAGTGGCTCCTTTCTGAGATCCATTGGGCAAAAAGGAAGCCAAGCCAACTGTGCATTTAAAGCTTTGACTCACATGCAGTGGATGTCACTTCCACTCGTGTTCCAGTGGGGAATGGGCAAATCACGTGACTTCGTCTGGGGGCTGGAAGTCACATGGTGAAAGCAGGAATGTGTAGTTAGGGATGGTGATACAGTCTTGCACTGACCCACTGGGAACCAGCTGCCTTGTTTTCTTCTGACATCTGCTATCCCTTTGCTGCAGCACAGAATCCTCAGGACCTGGTTGCGAGCATGAACTTCTTTGACTTTAGAGGAAGATGATGTTTAGAAGCAAAGGGTTTGCCAACCTAGCATGTGGCTGATGCCATCTTTGGCCTCTTTGCCACAGTGACACATAGTGTTTTCTTATTATGCCTATGACAATTTCTTTTTTCCCTCTTACTGGGGACCCGGCCTAGATCCCCAATCTTCCGAACTAGTGTATGGCGAGGGCTTAAATAAATGAGACAAGCTGTATGATTTTAGGCCTCCAGGAGGATCAAAGCCCCTGCAGAGTTCTTGACTCTGCAGCTATCATGAGGGCTAAGACAAAGAGTTTCTCTGGATCACCCGTATATATTTTCAAATAGACAAAGAGAGGGGATACCGAGGGAGGTGCTGAGGGTGGTGCCGGAACTGAGCAGGACTTGGGAGTCACTTCAAGGACATCTCCAAGGAGGAAGGAATGCCAGGAATGGAGAACTATGTTATCTCCAAAATGGCCTTTGTGATGGGACTGTGATGCCCTGCAGAGTACAAATCTTGCAGGGCAGTCTCTATTAACAACTTGATTATGGAGCCAATATGTCCTCAGCTGTGACCTTTTTTACCTTGCCTTTTGAGGTATCTCTGACCTCATTGGCCACTACAGGCCTCGGTCAGGACCAGTGATTCATAGAATTTCCTTACTATGAATCAACTCCCATTGCCAGGCAAGGGGCCTAGGCCTAGGACAGGCTCACAGATAAATAAAATGTCAATTAGTAAATTTTAAATCCTGCTCAGAACTGCTTCGTGGTGGTCTCCAACACCCTCTCACATGCTCTTCTACAGTATTACCCTGTCACTCTCCCATCAGAAGGTGGCACCTCATTCACGGCCCCCTTTGATTTCAGCAAGCCTTTGGGTTCAAGATAAATGATGACATGGACTGAAGACCAGGATGATTCATCCCACACCACAGCTGGAAAGGACAGTTCCGCAGGAATCATCAAGCAGAGCACTGAACCACTGTCCTTGGGGAAGCTGGGCTTCCCACACAGTGGCTGGCTTTCCTTACAGCCAAAGTTCCGGGAGAATTAGGCAGGTGCCGCAAGGCCTCAGAAATCTTGCAGTGTGCTTCCAGAGCGTTCTGCTGCCTGTGAGTGAGTTACAGGCTTGCTGGAATCAAGGCATCTGACCCACGCTGAGCTCACCAGACTCATAGCAGGGTGCAGTCGCCATTCATCCTCTCCTCAGGGACTGCAGAGCCTGACAGGAAGTGGAGGTCCATTACCAATGAGGGGGATCAGGGCAGGGCAGGCCCAGCAGATGCTCACAACAGGTATTTATTGCCTGTATCAGCTTTTGAAAATGTAAATCTAATCATTTTTTATCTCAAATATTTCTCTGAATCTAAGCTTCTGTCTAGCTACCTTCCCCACATGCCCACTTGGACATGTAACAGACATCTCAAAACTAGTATGGGCTCTTGAACTCCTGGCCTTTCTCCTGTTAACACCTGCTTGTCCTACAGCCATCCTATCTCAGGAAATGCTAACTCTGTCTTCTCTTTTCTCAGTTCCAAAGCTCTACAGCATTCTTGAGTTGTCTGCTGCATACCACGCATGAGCAGAATTTGATAATCAGACAGACCAAAACTTGGACTCCAGAGAATCTCCAAAGACTCAGGCCCTTCAATATCACCATCCCATTCCAAGTCATCCTTTATTACACACTCACTTGGCAGACTGCAACAACCTCCTAACTGCTCTTCCTGTTTCTGTCCTTGCCAGTAAACAGTAATCCTAATGGCACATGTGATGTCAAGAATGCATGAATTCTTACAAAACCTCTACCAGCTTACAGGATCTATCCTTTATCTTCACACTTCACCTGGCATGCCCCCATTCTCCAGCTTTCTCTCCTTCTGCCCAATGGCTACCTTTCTGTGCCTACCTCAAGTTAATCAGACTTCCACCTCAGAATGTCATTGTCCCCTTTGCCTGGATGTTTCTTTCCCTAAATATCTGTGTAGCTGGCTTCCTAGCATGGTGCCTGACGGAAAATGGGTGTGCCGTGATAATGGGCCATAGGAGCATATTCTGATATGCCTTTGACCCTGCTTTTCTGATATGCTTTTGACACACTTTTCTCTCCTCTTCACCAAGCTGTCTTCTTTTGGTTTGTTCAAAATTAGCTCAGATCTCCTTGAGGAAAGCTCCTGTGTGATTTAACTATTCCCTTTCCCTGCTCCTTGGCAAAGGACCAGGTCTTATTTGTCACTGTGTCTAGTGTGTAACAGGTTTCTTGAAATGTGGTAAACCCTCAGTAAATACCTCCTTTCATCTCAGCCTTGACTTAGTACTGGTTTGCATTTAATAGGCAGGATAGTTGTGTACATACACAACTACAAGAGGCATAATAGGGTGTGTAGGGAAAAGTGAGCTGCTATTCCCCTTGTGTTTTTAGCAGCTATGTTTTTAGCAGGTTGTTATCATTGTCTTTGGGTTTCTGCTGGTTATATTCTATACATAGACAAGCTCAATAAATATTTAGCAAGAAGTTGAAATTGATGTGCAGAGAATTGACCTGTTATTGAAATGACTTCAGTGGTTTACTTTGAATGACCCATTTCCATAAGTCATAAAGTTTCTGGATGTTATTATTCTCCTAATAAATACAGGTTGCCTGGAAATTACTTTTTCTTTGTTTTTTTGACAGGGTCTCATTGTATAGTCCAGATGGAGTTTAAACTCATTGTGCAGCTCAGGCCAGCCTTGAACTCATGATCCTCCTGCCTTAGCCTCCCAAGTCCTGAGATTACAGGCATACACCGTTTTGCCTAGCTTCAGAGAGTACTTTAAAATGTTATTGAGATTCACTAGTTTATTTTTAATAGTACTAAGTCAAATACACTGACTATCAGCTAATTGGCCTTTGATCTCAGGAATTTGTAGAACCCAGACACCTACTGTCATCTTCAGCTTCCCACATCCACTTTTCCTACCCTGTTCTAGCATCAGCTCTTTCTTGGATCATCATAGTTATTTCCCCCCAAATATTCCTGCTTCTACCCATGTCCCTCTTTGACCAGTTCCTGAAAGACCAGCTAGGGTGATACCTTTTGGATGTGAACCTCTGTTTCATCTTCCCTTGGTTTCCTGACCTGATCTGAGCAAAAGCCCAAATTCTTTATTGACCATAAGACCCCACAGAGCCACTGAGCTCCAGCTCCACTGGCCTCACTGCTGTTCATGGAATGTACCAGGTTCCTTCGTACTAGGGATCCTGTGCCCAGCATGCTCTTCACTAGGTGGTTGAAGAGCTTTTGGTCCTAGCTTTTATGTCTTTAGTTTATAAGTGAGACTACTGGATATAAAATAGCACTTCCATTATGCTTCCCCTTTATTCTGCTTTGTGTTTCTATACAGAGTGTGTTTATTTCTTCACATCTTTTTTGTCTGTTTCTCCATGTGAAGTCCAGGAGAGCAAGCAACTGGTTTCATTTTCTGCTAAATTCTTGCTCTAACACGCTGTTATGGCTTGTGTCTAGATGTCCCCCTGAAGTCTCATGTGCTCATTGGTGGGAGTTTGGGGTGAAGGCTTGTTCTAGGGTATGTGATGTTGGGATTAAGGGTGTGTGATTACTGAATCAGTCCACTGATTGACTTAGCATTGTTCTGGGTGTAGATATGGGAAGGCCCTCCCCGGGTGTGGGTGACACCACCTGAAAGGCGGGTAGCCTGGAAGGGATGAAAGGGAGTGGCTTTTGCTGCTGCTGTTTGCTTGCTTGCTGCTTCGCTGTCTCTTACTTTCTTGCCATGGACTGTTGCTCCTTTGTGATGCCCCTCTGCCATGCCACCTTTCTTTGGCGCCAGCTAACTATGAACTGAAACCTCTACAAACTGTAAGCTAAAGTAAACCTTACTTCATTTAACTTTGTTAGTTTGTCTTAGCAATAAAAAAAGTAACCACACAGACATAGCATTTTGTTGATTTGTTGAAAGACTCTGGGCCATGAGTCTGAGTATGTATTCCTTTTGCAGTGTATGTTGGAAGCAGAAGTCCTGGATAGAGTTTGGCATTCTTTAGACAGAGAGCTGTTTCCTTTTTATATATCCATTTCTCTGTACCCCAGAAAGAGCACAGCAAGACCTAGGAGCTCCAGGAAAATGGCCCTGGGAACTCAGACTCAGGGAATGACTCTTCAGCTCAGGGCAGCTGTCTGAATATTCAAGCTAAGATTTGCTATCCCTACTCCAACCTCATCACCTGCTCTTAATGGCATCACCCCCTTGTCCTTCTTGGCCATTCTTGAAATTCTGCCATGATCTGCTGGGTTACCAGGTCCTGCAAAAATTCTACCTTCATCATGTCTTTGCATATTGACTCTTGTCAGCTATAATGGCCCCTGTGTAGGGAGTCATCTCTTCGCTGTCTTGACTACTGGATCCCCCTTGATTCCCTTACCTGTGATTTCCTTCTCTTCAACCCTTTCATCCCAGGCCACAGTTAGAAGGGTCTTTGGAAAGCCCTTGCTTGAAATCCTTCAGCAACTGCCTATGACCGCCAAAAGCATCCCCAACTTCTAGCATTATAATTTTTCCCCTTTGTCACTTATTTTATTATTTACCTAATATTTATCTTAATGTAGTCATGTTTAAATTTTCCCTAAGCAATATTTTTTAATCCATGGGGTGATAATAATTTTTTCCAGCATCCAATATAATTTGTAATTACTAATACAACATATTGGTGCACATATCATCTAAGATTCATCGAGTATATCATGGGTGGTGTGTCCACCATCTTGAGGGAATTTGAGGACACACAGAGGCCTTCTCCATGTGACTCTAGCATTTTCTGCTGCTCTTGGGTCAAATGGTACTGAAGGAGCACCTCAACTCTGAGCTTCCACCAAAACAGAGTCTCCCAGTTCTGTGCCTTTATGCTTTCATTGATGAAGTTAGTTCTTTCTGTCTGCGATATCCTCCACGCCCTTCTAGTTTTTCTGCTTGATGAATCCTTTCACACACATGCCCATTTTCCACACCCAGCTAGCTGCAGAGCTAGCCTTCCTTGCAGCCCTGTCCTCAGGGTATGTTTCATATTTCTAAGTTCTTTTTTTTCATTTTGTTCCTTGTCCCCACTGTCTGTTTTCAAGTTCATGAATGAGGATGGTGCCATCATGATTTCCAGGTTTAGACTTTCTGAGGGCTGCATATAGTGTTCTTTTGCCTTTGGCTCAGAGCTTAGGAAGCAGAATTTAAAATAAGAATGATTGAAAGTTTCACTTCCTTTCTAAAATGCAGTTACTCCTGCTGGTGCAACTCCTGTGGTTAGAGATTGGTTGATACAGATGAGAACAAGAGTGAGACTTGGTATGTAAAACTGAAGAAAAGGAGGGCAGTGATGCATCGGCTGGTGGGAGATATCAAAGGCATGAAACTCCTTCACAATGTCTCCTCCCCTAGACCCTGTTAGTCCACACAAACACATCTAATCTAGAGCAGTAGTTCCCAGGCTAAGATGCATTTAATGAACTTTTACATTTTTAGTACAGCCTCTAGCAGCACACTGTTCACTGTAATACTCACTAACCATACATATGAGGCCATTTGAATTTTGACTAGCTAAAAGTAGTGAAAACTGAAACTTCCTTTCTTCAGTTACGCTAGCCACTCTTGACATGCTCAGTGGCCACATGTGGCCAGCATCTACCACATTGAATAGCACAGAATAGAGTAATTTCATTATCACTGAAAGTGCTACTGGGCTGCTCTGCTCTGGAGTCTGATTCTTTAACAGATTCTCCAGGTTGAACATGTTCCCTAAAGTTGAAGCCAAGGATGAAGTTTTATCTAAATGGAGTTTTTGTGGCTATGGAGGTAGCTCAGTGGTAGAGCACTTGCAAGGTCCTGGGTTTGATCCCCAGCACTAGAAAGAAAAGTGGGGAGGATGAGTGTCATGGTTTAATCTAGATGTCTCCCTAAAGCCTCATGTGATCAGAGGTGAGACCTTTGGAAGGTGATTGGATTATAGGGGCATTGTAGCTGATTTGCTATTATAGTAGGAGGTGGTGTCTAACCTGAAGAGGGTGGTCACTGTGGGTGTGACTTGGAAAGCTGTATCTCCTTTTCTGGCACTTTTCTTGATTCTCTGCTTCCTAGATACCATGAGGTAAGCAGATTCTCCTGTGCTGTGTCCGCCTTGAAATCAACTGTTCAGCCTGGGAGCCAGCTGACTATGGACTGAAACATGAACCAAAATAAACCACTCTTTTAATTTGTGGGTGTCACATATTATGTTTCGGTGATAAGAAACTAAGACAGTGGGATTTCCATTGGTTAAGTTCAATTCAGCTTGCCTGTTATTACAGATGCAAGCAAAGGGCTACAGTATTTGTTAATTAAGGATAGGTTTTTTAATAGTTGGTGTATGCTGAGGATGTGAATGCTGTAACCATAGAGAGGGGGCAGACTTCTGGTTTTAGAGAGCTCTGGCCTGAGTGACCATCCCTGGGTCCGATCAACCTCCCTCACAGCAACCCAGTCACAGTGCAGCAGATGGATGAAGCTGAAGACAGAAGGAGCTGGGAACATGATGAAGGGAATGGGCGCTAGAGCTCAGATAAGTCAAGGGGAGTGGATGAGTTGGGTGAGACTAGGAAGAGGAGAAGCAGAGCACCTGAAGCAGGAGAGGAGGTAGGTGGTGACAGTGATGGAGCGAGGGAAGGCTGGTGTTTTGAACAAGATGGTACGTGTTTGGCACAGCCATGGTAGAGTGGGGACTGGCTCACAGCCATCAGTTGCTCACTTTCCTTTTCCTTTAATCCTGCCTCCAAACTATTTGGTTTGTGGCTTTTTTGAAGTGACAGGATGCATGGTGGGAAGGAGAGTCCTAGCCAGAATGAACCAATATTAAAATTGTGCATCCATAAATGCTATGTGTATGTTCACAGCACCTGACCTATTCTTCATGATTTGTTTCACATTTCAATGCCCAGTAAGTGCTTTTTAAAAAGATTCTTTGTTAGTACGTCTGCATTACATAATGTTTACATTCCTTGTGTGAAGTGGTACATGTCCGTAATACATCTTAATTACATTTTTCATGCCCTGTTCCTCCTCTGCCTCCATCTCTTAATCTCATTGGAGATAGATCTATCTCCCTACTTCCCTAATAACTTTTATTTTGTTCTTTATTTATAATTTGGGTCTCTTATATAAGAAGAACCATGTGATACTGAAGCTTGTGTGTCTAATTTATTTCACTTAACACTTGGTTTCAAAGTTCATCCATTTTCCGAAAAATGGCTCAAGTTTATCTTTCTTTACAGCAGAGTAGTACTCCATTATGTCTAAATGCCACATTTTCTTTGTCCATTCATCTGTCAATGAATATGTTGGCTGTTTCCAAGATATAGCTATTTCTACTTATGCTGCTATAAACATGGGTAAGCATGTATCACTGTAATAGAATGTCTTTAACTCCTTTGGGAATATACCTAGAAGGGCAATACCTGGGTCAAATGGAATATCTACTTCTAGTTTTTTGAGGAATCTCCACACTGATTTTTATAGTGGTTGTACTAGTTTGCATTCCCACCAACAATGTAGAAGAGTTCCTTTTTCCCCTCCAGGCTTATTAGCATTTGTTATTATTTTATTTCTTGATGATGGCCATTCTTTCTGGGTTAAGATGAAATCTCAGTGTTGTTTTAATTTGCGTTTCTCTAGTGGCCAGTGATGTTGAGCATTTCTTTATGTATTTATTGGTCAGTTGTACTTCTGTCAAATGTCTATTCATTTCACTTGCCCATTTTTGATTGGGTCTTTTATTTGGGGGGTCTTTTTTTAGTTCTTTCTATATTCTATATCTTAGTCCTCTGTCTGAGGAATAGCTGGCAAAAATTTTTCCTGTTCTGTCGGTTCTCTTTTCACTCTGTTGGTTGTTTCTTTTGCTGTGCAGAGCTTTTTAACTTGGTATGATCCTATTTGTTGATTCTCAGGCAAGTGCTTTAGAGAAGAAGTTGAAAGTAAATAATGACATTCAAAACTGTGGAGCAAATTGGTTAATGGCCAGGGCTGCACCATGTTTTCAGTGTGTGGTAAATGACAGTTGTAGAAGAGGCTTCTCACGCATGGCTCTTTAGACCTAAGGGGAAGTCACTCAGAACTGGTAGGAGACGACTCAGACTTCACAAATGTGAGCTATAGGCTGATGAACTGGCAGTTGACAAGGAGCCAGATTTTTGTCTCGCATCATTTTGGATGTGAATACTGATAGATTTTGCCTTTATAGTTTCAGAAGCGAAAATTAATGCCTCTAAATCATTCATAGATTTACAGCCTTGTACACAATCGGCAATTCACAGCTTTTAGCAAGCAATAAAAAAGGTAGATTTAACCATGTTTAATCATTTCTTTAAAGTAACTTTAATACTTTCTCTGTATATCACTGGCCTTTCAGATGTTAACTACTGTAATACATTGTGCACCAGGGTCACCTGAAAGGTTCCTTAAAATGCGGATTTCTGGGTCTCAGAGGTTCTGCTTCACTGGGTCTGAGATGCACTTCCTCAGAATGTCCTTCTCTAACAAGGTCTCTGGGTGATGGGGATGCTGCTCATCTGTGGGGCCCAGTGTGGCAGCCACTGGTGCGCTGCGGCTGTAAGGTGTTTTAGTCTCAGTTGATTGGGGGATTATGTTGATGGGGGTGGTGATTCATTTGCCTCTTTCTGACTCAGTGTTCTCCTCCAGGGCATAGGCAGGAGAGAAAAGATCGTGTGTTCTTTCTGGTGACCTCAGTGTCCTTGTCACCTGCCAGGTGAGGGCCACATGTGCTGAGGGAGCAGCTCTCCCCTACTTTCTACTCCTGAACCTGGAAACAGCTCACATGTATCAGTGCAGAAGTGGCCACCTCTGCAGTGTTTGCTCCTGACCTCAATTTTCTGGCATCCTGGAGATAGCGGTAGTCCCACTGTGGAGAAGCTGAGCATGTGACATAGATGTCAGAGCCTTTTAGTGACTGGTTGGTTGGCAGGGCTGGACCCTGGGAGGGTGTCAGTGGAGCTGGGTTCTACTCTGAATTCCTCCTTGGGTGATGTCGGGCCAGCCTCCTAACACTGGACTCCCTGATTTTGACTCCTTGTGTTTATGAAACATGCCTCTCCCCTCCCTGTTCATAAAATACCAGAAAAATAAAAATCTAGGTCTTGGGAATGGCTTCCAGGGAATCTAAGAGCTGATGTGGAAACGCTGAGAGCCTGTGGGGAGAGCTGCTATGTAAACACAATATATTATTTATACAATGCTAAAAAATAGCATCACACCCTCTGCTATTAATAGCTCCTTTAGATTGGCAAAGCAGCTAGGCTCTGTCACACTGGCTCCAGCAGCATTGAGGGAAGGGTGACTGTGGTTTTCCAATTTGTGGTACATTGAAAAGAAGAGGAAAGTAGGCTTTCATAAAAATTTTGAACACATTCATAGACACATCGGTGAAGGAAATATGATTACACTTATGCAAAATTTTACTCAGCCAGATTATAAATTTATTTGGACTTTCGTTATATTTCAGAATTACTATACAGTATGACCTATTCCATGGACATCTGGGTAAAGTGTGGAGTCTGTTTCCTCCCCCTCACCCCATTGGAAAGTGACTGATGGTCCTTAGACTTCACGGAGGCCAACTTACGAATCAGCATATTCTGTCCACTCTTCAGATGCATATGGAACTCCTGCTGCATGCTACTAAAGACCCAGAGAAATAGAAGACAGTGTAGTTTTGATTAAAGCTATGTAAACATACATCATGTATCATGACCCTTGAATTATTTATACTTATTTCCTTAAGAAATATCACAAAGTCGAAAACCAACTTTTGTGTATGATAGAAACATGCCTGCGGTGATACGGCTATAGATTCTGTCGCATCACCCTGTGCAGACATTTGTTCCCCTTTTCCCTCAGGCAGTCTGGAGGTGAGGGTGTAGTGACAAAGCACCTGTAGAAGGCCTAGCATGCAGGTGTGGTTGCACCACTCATTTCCCAGGGAGAAGTAGCTGAGCATTAAACACATGCAGGGCAGGGGGACTGCTCAGCAACCATGCGGCCCCATCCTTCCTCACCATCTGGTACAGCTGCTGCCTTCCTGCCTGTGTTCTGGAGAGCTCTGTGCTGCACTCCATAGTGGGAGTTCCTTAGGAACAGGACCTCATTTGGTTCTGGGCCTTGCATTAGAATGAAATTAGAATTAGACCAGGCCAGTGCCCATTAAAATTATTTGGAAGCCTTTAAACAAATGCAGAGGCTGGGATCAACCTAGAGATTCTGATAAAACTGAGTTAGAGTAGTCCTCAGGCAACGTTAAAAAACAAGCAAAACCACGAACATCCCAGCTTCCCCAGGTGAGTGCAGTGTGCTAGGAGGGTTGGGAAAACATTACACAACTTATCTTGGAAATCTGTTTTACTTTAGCTCTCTTCCTGTACTGGAACTTCTCAGAGCCCATTTGCTCATAGGTAGAAATGGCTACTCTAAGCACTGAACACAGCAGACCCATACTTAGCTTTTGGTGGGGAACTTGGTAGTCAAGAGCTAAATACTTTGTAAGCATTGTTTCCCAAACTCTTGAGATTTCTGCCTTTACTCCAATCCCTAGTTACTCAAGAACCCTCCAGTAGGGGTCTCTTGCTCTTCTGTGAATCCCCTTTGCCTGATGCTCTTAGCACTAGTCCTAGGTGCACTGTCTTATGTTAGCTGGTCAGCTGAATAAGTGTTCTTTTTACTGCCTCCATTCTCTTTTCTCCCCGCTTGAGTGTGCGTGTTTCTCCTTTGGGGCTTACTACAAGGATGCATGGCACCTATGGCAGCTCACCCATGTGATCAAGTTTCCTGTAAGATTCCCCAACCCATTTATTCCCTTTCCCTCCATCTCTGTGTTCTTTTTGTGTTTTGCTCCAATGCCCAGTGAGTCTTTCCTTCCGTCATTGAAGAATAAAACTAGAGTGTGGGTGAGAAGCCTACTAAATGGATTCCTTATAGCCTTGTTTACTTGTCTGCAGTCCTGATTTCTAGATTTGGAGGAATGTGTCTGTCCACAGGTTTATTAGGATTATAAGTAGGTGCTACCTCAAAGTTAGGTGAGCAGTTTGGGACCATGCTGTTAGTCCAGAGAAAGGAATTCAAGATGGACAGTGACAAATGGTTTTATTTGAGAGCTGGGGGAAAGACAGTTGAGGAGGCTGCAAAATGATGGTGCATTAAGTTGGGATGGAAACTCATTCATTCTGTCTCTGTCTGTCCCTTGTCCCTGCATTAATATTATCATTTCATCATATTTATTCTCATTTTCTTTCTCAAGAGATTTGTTGTATCTGTGTTGCCAGGTGCTTTTCTGGTCCAGAGCCCTGTAGATTTGCTTATCTCCATGTCCCCAGTTATGTACCCTGTAGCATCACCCTTGGCTATACCCCTAACTTGTTCCTGCCTCCTCCTGTGTTGGCTATTTTGATTGGTCTCATTCTTCCTTTCCTCCCTTCATTTCCATGTTTCTTTTTTTTTTAATTAAGAATTTCTTGATTTTATCATGAACACTTGCCAAATTCTTCCTCTTTTTTGTCATTGGGAAAATCCAAAGATGTCTCTCCCATCTTATCTGAAAGAGGCATCCAGAGTAGATTTCCTTCATCTAAGCTAACAATGAGTTACTTTGTTACACTTTGTGCATTGTCTCTTTTCATTTTCAGGTAGGAAATGTTATTCTCATCTGAAAGGCAAGGAAATGGAATCCAAAAGAGATTGAGTTCCTTGACCAAGATCTTGTAACAAGTTGAATGGTGGAGCTTGGGGTATCTGATGCCAGAGCCTCCACACTTTTGCTATTACACTTTTTACCCTCCACTTTGTGGAATGAAGTTTCCTGTTTGCCACACAAAGGAGATGAATTTCATGGCCGGGAAGACCCTTCCTCATATTTGTGTCTGCTGCTGGACGACGTAGGATAGTGGGCCCCTTTCACATGAGATTGCCTGTGGTGATGAAACTGAATACTCCTAGAAGTGGCTTTGTACCAATCTTGGACCTTTGGGTGCTTACCCTGGGGGTGTGGCAATGTGAATTCGATTCCCAAATTGTGTCTTTGTCATAGTCAACTGTGCCAAGTCTTCAGTGGTGTGGAGTTCTCTCGGTTAAGACTATCAATGTTTTGTTTTTTGCAGAGCCTGTGTCATCCTGGGGGTGATATTCCTTCTGTCATCCATATGTATAGTGGTCAAAGCCATCCATGACCTCTCAACCAGGCTGCTCCCAGAAGTGGTAAGGTCCCTTTTCATCCTAAACAATCTTTCCCAGCTGCTCTAGCTCCTGAGCTCCCTCTCACTACCTGTTTTCTGTGGGGAGGTGGGCAGAGAATATGTAACATTGAGGAGTCCAGAAAGACTTGCTGTGGGAAACAGGTGACTGGGCAGAGCAGAGCACTGGGCAAGACGAAGAAATCCCAAATAATTAAGCTGATTCTGGGTTCTGTGACCCTCTCTTTAGGTCTTCAGCTTTTTGTTTGTTTGTTTGTTTGTTTGTTTATTTATTTATTTATTTATTTATTTTGAGACAGTGTCTTGCTAGGTAGGTCAGGCTGACCTCAAACCATGGAGATCCTCCTTCCTCAGCCTCCAGAGTGCTAGGATTACAGGTGTGCACCACCACGCCTGGTGGTCTTTGGCTGTTTTTAAGATGCCTTTTATTTTTGGTAAAAAGAAATGGGGTTGTTTTTGTGTAGCATTGTGATCCAGTCTACGCTGTTTTCATTGTTCTGTATTTATTCAGTGATAGCTGTAATAAGAACTTCTGTATTTTTTCCTTTGCACTTGAATTCATAAACCTACTCACATTGGGTTTTGTAGCACAACTGACTTTGGGTGTGGAAACTAGAGAACATAATTTCATATTAAAATGTGCCTTTGACTACTTTGTCCTCTGGGTAAGAGTCATTACCTGAGCTCTGATTCTGTTTTTCTCTTCCCTTTATGAATACCAAGAAGAGAAAGGTTTTATAGTCTCTTTTCAGGCGATCTTCATGGAAGGCAACCATTTTCTTGCTAGGAGATGAAGATGTTGCCATTGCAATAATGCTGTCTGTACAAGTTCATCACAATTTGAATGTAAGATATGGGCACTTCTCTCAGGATATGATTTGATTTGTGCCTGGCTGCACACACCATCTCATATAAATGATTAGGCCTTTTAATTTCACTTTTAGAATGAATCTTTTTGGGGTGATCTGTTGCATTTGGGTATATGTGCTTCTAGAGATGATGAAAATGAAGTGGGATATTCTGCCTTTGGTAGAGACATTAAAGTAACTGCCTTGAATTATTTCCTCACTGTCTTTTAATGTGAGATTAGAGCCATCTCTTTTGTGATCCAGAAGGATCTTAATGCAAGGTATTTATCATTGTAGTTGGCCTGAAACTTACTCTGTAATATCTCAGTGACAAGCACGATGGATGCCAGGCAGGAATGTACCCATTTAGTTTCTCTCGGAAGTAGAGCTGGTTCTAGCAGATATTACTATTTATTACACTCTTGTGTTCTTCATCGCCCAGTTACCAAATACTCTCACTCCGATCTTTCTGGTTGCCAGGGGTCTTAGGCTCTTCCATCCTTTCCCCCCATTAGATGTGCTTTCCCATGTTTCATTTGGTCATATTCTGAACTGATTTAAGATATGAAGTTGCAAAGTGTGATTATACAAGTTCAGGTAACATCTGCATTTTTTAGGGGATGGAAATGTGTGTCAATTTTAAGAAATGTTCATAGCTGGGAATTTTTAGCACTACACAAATTGACACATTAATTTACTTAGGCATTAAAAATTAATTTTCCATCAGGGCTTACTTGGTATAAGATGGCTAACTCTGTTCAATGTCCTTGTAGAGGCAATGCCTTCCTTGTTTTTTAGCTGGGAATATTTTCTCATTCTGTGGTGCAAATGCTGTCAAGTGGAGAATCTCACCAATGTAAATTCCACCCCACAGTGTATAATTAGTGCCCCGCCTAACGTAGGGTTCAGAGAAGGGGAAGCGCTGCATGGGTGTGCCCCATATGAGTCTTGTCCTTGACAAACATGCATGTGCAGTAAATTTTGTTAGCTTTATCAGTTCCAATCTTAAAGTCCTATCTTTTTGTAGTCATTTCATTTATTTTATTATTTTTTACCCTCAGCATTATGAGAAGTTAAGAAAGGGACTTTGAATTTCAAGCTGCATGAATCCCCTTCCCCCTTCCCTCAAGGAGAACCCTTCTGTTGGCTAGCTGGCACACAGTGGATAAAATGCTCCCACATCATAGTCAAAAGTTGCTCAATTCCAGGTCTGCTGGTTACTTTATTCTGCACTAGAGGTCTCCAGAAGCCAGCAGTTTATAGCCAAGCCTCCAGCCTCTGGCCTGCAATAATTTGGGATGAATATTCATCCATAATGCTTCATGTAAATTAGGAGTCACATAGTTAAATGCTGCAGAAGCCAGTCCTGAATCAAAAATAGGAGAAGCTGGCTAGACTGGTGGCCACCAGAAAGCATGTGCCCAACTGTGGCTCCAGTCTCCCCTGGAGTTGTCCTATCAGAATAAGGACCTGCATTGCCAGATCTTACAAGTTGTTAGGAAAAAGTGGGAACTTGTGCTTAATGTGAAGTAAATTGGCAACCGAGTAACATTCTTTTTTAAATCATGGCTGGGAGTGGGTAGATAATTTCACACACACAGGTCAAGGAAAGCGTGCCTCTGAGCAGCATGGAGGGAGTTTGCTGCTGGTGGTGGAAAAGTACGTAATGAATGTGGGGCTTGGGCAAAACCAGGGTCACTGTTCTTTGAAGGCCTCCATGTCATGAATGTTCCTGCCAAACACACACCCAATCTTCATAGAGCTACATTTTTACATTCAATTTCTGTTCTCTCAGAAGCTGTCTTTCCTCCTACAGCCCTGTTCCCTTGGCTGCTTTCTTTTTCATTCAGCTGCACAATTCTCAGAGTGAGAATAACTGCAAAAGTAGGTTTTAAATAAGAAAGCTGTACAGTTAGGAACTACCCAGCCATGAAGTCAGCTGGCTCTGAGCCTCGGTGGTGTCCCTAACTGTGCCAGCCCCTCAGGGTTTTTGTGGAGGAGGAATTGGGCCAGCCTAGCCCGGAAGAGGGCTCTAGGGAACCTCCACAAGACTTCATAGGAACCTCACAAGACAAATGGCTTGAGGCTGCTCCCTCGCTACCTGTAGTCAATGGCTTTGTTTGGTTAATGAAATGGGTTCCAGAGAGCCTTGTCTGAAGCTCTATACAGACTGCAGTTCTGGAAGTCAGCACTGTGTGGGCATTGCTGTGATGTAGAAGTCACAGTGCTGCTTTGTGTCAATGGGCTGCTATTGATTTATAGAATGAAAAAAAAAATGTTGTAGACTAAACTGAGCAGGTTCCAGAAACCCATGAGTCTAATTGTCCGTCTTATCCATTACCTCTTACTGATTTTTAGTTGGTGAGTAAAAATTGCATATATTTGTGGTAGCATTATGTTTTGATGCATGTCTACATCATAAAGTGGCTACTATGGGCTGCTTTAAAATGAACTTCATGCTCTTCCTGTTTTACCCTACCTACCACACTCTAGTAAAGAGGGCAGGTGGCGTGCTTCTCCTTTTTGCTAGGACATGATGTTCTGAAAGCTGAAGTGACCTTCAGGAGATTGTGAGCTGGCTGGTAGTAGAGTCTGGAGTGGAGCTCTTGTCTCCTTGTCCAGGGCTGTCTGTTTCTGATAGCATTGCCCTGCATGGCCCTGCAGTCCACTGGCTTTGGGGCTGGTCCTCCTGAATGTCTCCTCTTCCTTATACTTCTGGAAAGCAGGGCTGCTCTGAAGGGAAATATCCAGGATCCCAGTGGGTCCCACCTTTGGTCTTTCTGGCTATTCCTGCCACAACAGCCTTTGATCACACAGGTCCTTATCACAAAGACCCTCATCAGATGGAACTCACAGAAGAACAAGTGTGTGGGGAGGCTGGGTTGCGGGAAGCATAGTCTCATGTGCACCACAGGGCTCAGTGAGGTTGCTGGGTGTGATGGGGGTGTGTGAGCAGATATTCTTCAGCTGTCATCCTCCTCTGTCATCCTGTCTCTCCTTAATGGGGTGGCCACAGGCAGGTCCCATGCACTGACTCTTGGTTTCCTTGTGTATAAAATGGTGATGTCGTGTATGTCAAAGTTTGAAAATAAGGATATGAACAATTTATTTGAAATAAGTGGCATTAGAAGACAGTACTTCTGTGGTTGACTTTTTTTGGTGGAGAATACAGGCATGGTTGATGCTTCATGTTCTACTTTTTGGGGGTTTCTGAATTGCTACTCAGAGTCACCCCAACTCAGGCTCTGAGATAATTTAGGACTGGGCTCCTCTTTCCTGCCTCTTGATATCCTCTGGCTGTAGACCCCCACATAACCCAGTTGCAGCTGCTTTGATGCTTCACTTTGGGGAGCCCCTGACCTCTGGGAGTCCTGCCCTGATTTCCTGGCTAGGACTGGTACACTTTCCCATAGGATTTAGGTGGCCATAGCCAACTTGGGGTCACTCAGAGAACAAAGAACATGCTGTTGGGAGGTCTGACTGCTAAGCCTCAGCCACCACTTTTGGCCAGGTGGCTGTAAGCAAATCATCTCCCTCGTGCGAGGACAATTTCCTCATTTGTAATACGGGTGTAGTACCACCTGCTTCACAGCAGAGATTGTAAGCAGTAAACGATATAATGAGAGTGAAATTGCTTTCTAAACTGTTACATGCTTTGCAAAGGAAGGGGGCTATGTTTCTGGTTCCAAGGCTCTAGAAACCCCATCCTTTGCTTTCTCTTGCACTTTGTGTCTTGATCTGTGACCAACCTGTTGCCTTCTTCTGCCTTGAGTGAACCATGGCTTCTTTGCTTTGAGCTGTGGGCCAGTGTCTGGAGTCCATCTCCTTCAGTGGTCATGTGTTAATAATATTGATTCCAAGGTTAATTACAATAGTAAATAGTCACATGCTGGCAGTTAAGGATACATAGCTATATATTGATACTAATAATTGCAACCATTTGAATATCTGCTCATCTCCAGACCCTCTGTCTAGGTACCTGGGATTCAAGGGTCAAATAACAGTAAAAGTTAGAGGTTTCCCATTGCTCTACAGAGCCCTTCACTTTCTTCTCAGGGTTACCTCAGCTTTTGCTCCCAAGGAGCTCACAGTCTGGGAGACTCCCATGAGCTGATACCAGCAGTGCTGGTAATAAGGCCTGTGGGAGAGACCATCACTTGAGAACAGAGAGAAGCTTTGTGCATCAAGAGGGAGTCGTGTGGGGAACATTCAGGAGGGCAGAGCCTCCGTGTGACATCTGAAGGACAAGTGAGTGTTGGCAAGGCAGGCGATTGCAGGGAAGGACAAAGAGGGGGAAGAGGAGGGGAAGGAGGCCCGGGAGGAGGGTGTTCCAGGCAGAGGGCAACAGAAGCAACAAGTTCTCTGTAAACCTCTTGTCTCTCTCCTATCTTTTTTTCCTGTTTACACAAAAGCCTCAGAGTAAAAGAACCAAGATGAAGAAAGCAAAGGAAGAAAGAAAAAATAACTTTGTGTTATAAATCAGAACTATTGCTTAGCAAAATTTTATTTCTTCATCTTTGAATAGCAAGGTTGGCCTGCAAACCTCTAGTTGTCTGTCTCCCCACTGATTTGCCTAAAACTCCATTCTACCCTTCAGAACAAAGCAGCTTTGCCCCAGTAGTATTAGGGAATCCCTTGATTGCTCTTCTTGCCGGAAGCCCGTTATTAGCTTTATTTCATTTCCGGTCCCTTTTTATAAAGGCGGTGTGTGGCCTTCTTCTGTCATGGTTGCACCTAAACAACAAGCTTCTCTGAGCATGTGATACTCCTGAGGCTAGGGGTGCTCTGCTGAACCTTTGGGGAGAACTGTGTGCTTCGGGGAGCCTCAGGTGGGGTTACATTCTCAGAAGCAAAGCTGGAAATGAATCTTTTATAAAGAGTGTTTTAAGTCCGCAGCAAGACCTTTTCTCGAAGACCTTCCTGCCTAGGAAGCTACTGTGAATGTTGGACTTCTAGACATTTGTGTTTGCAAAGTGCTTACCATTTGGCCTCTAGTTTGGGTTGGTAGGCATCATTTATATGTTCCTCAGCCATTATTGTCTCACTCTCAGTGAGTCTATACCTTCTTCCCACACCTTCTTCCTTCGTTCCTTCCTTTCTTCCATGCATCCATCTATCCATCCATGGTACTAGAGATAATAGTATCTAGTAGTATTGTACTGAACTGTATCCCCAGCCCTTTTCAATTTTTTTTTTTTTAGACAAAATCTCATTAAATTGCCCAGATTGGCCTCAAACTTGTAACCCTCCTACACTGGGATTACAGGCAAGCATCCCCAATTGCCATCTCTCTCATTTTTTCCTCCCACCCAACACTTCTTTCTTCCCCACAGTTAACCTTTTGAGCTCTCTCCTTGCCCACTTCCTTGGGAATCTCACTGCTACACTCATCTCTCCTCTCTTGGCATCTTGTCTACCACTTCTTACCAGGCATTGCCTTTTAAATTCCTGTTATCCTAGCTTGATCACTCCTAAAATGGTCTATCTGAAGACCGACCCCTGCCTTTACCTTCTTCTGTTGTATCAAGTTCGAACCCTACTTCTCCTCAGCCTTCTCCTATGAGTAGTTTCTGCATGACTTCCCTGACAGAAAACACTTAACAGAAGGAAATGAGGGAGATTGGTAAAAGAGAGTGGTAAAGGAGAGGCAGTGAACATTTATCAGGTCTTCTGAAGTGAGTGCCTTATCCTTGGAGTACATTTCTGAAAGTTTCCTCAGTACCAAATGAATGCTCCGAGGCAGGGTTAACAATGTGGGAGCTGAAGTCAGGGAGATAGATCTCACCCAACTCTGTCAGTTTCTCACTAGGGAAACCTGTGGTGGGGTGCTTAGTTGTTCTCTGACTCAGTTTCTTTGTTTGTAAAATGTGAGCAATAATGGTATTGTCTAATAGAATTATTAATAAAATTAAAAAGACAGGGATTTAATTAGCAAATAACTATTGAATGAATGTTGGCTGATCTTGTTGGGCTAGAGAAAAACTGGTAAGATCTTCTGAGGCCTTTAGTGCTGGAAGATTAGGCTGTATTGAACCATCTAGGAAATGCCTTCAGCGATGTTCTTTTCACCTCAGACTGGATAATGGTATAAGCTTTTTTGTGCAATAACCTGTAATTTCTGGATTCTCCATCAGCAATAGAGGGATTTGTCTTCTAGTATGATGTGTTGTCAAGCATAACTCTAAATTTAATTTAGGAGTCATAGTCCTAAAAAAATCATACATGGTCAATGTCTCCAGCATCCCCCAATTAAATCCCCCATGAGTCTCCCCCCAGCACCATACAAAGAAATGTAGAAATTGAACATATCAGACTATCTGCTGTGTCCTGTCCTTGTTAATGCAGAGAATAATTTCATTACCACAGTAATATTGACCTCTTCATTTGTCCTAGGCAAGAATCAACGAGGTTCTTAAAGAAAACTGAGTGTTGGTATAAGTGAATTATTATTGGTTTGTGTGAATTTTAGGAGAACAGAAAGCCCTGAAATAGACCCACACTTATCTGGTTGACTGGCTTTAGACAAGTGTGCCAGGGAAAAAGAAAGTCTCTTCAACACAGAGTGCTAGTTCAACTGGCTAGCCATGTGAACAGAAAGAACATCCACCCTTGTACAAAAGTTAACTGAAAAATGAATTAAAAGCTTCAATGTAGAAACCCAAAGTTATAAATCTCTAGAAGAAAACAAAAGAGAAAATTGGTGCAACCTTGGGATCGGCAACAGTTCCTTAGATGTGGGCCCCCAAACATACACCAAGACATTGAAACTTGAACTTCATCAAAATCAGAAACCTTTGCTCTTCTGTAACAGCATTAAAAAAAATGACAAGATTGCACAAACAATGTGTCTATTGGACAAGGATTTTATATGCAGAATATATAAAGAGCAGCTGTAAAGAATTAGACAGTAGGAAGAATACTTAGTTCACAATAATGGACAAGTGAATGGTGAATAAGAACATGAAAAGCTGTTCAACATTATTAGTCATCAGGGAATTACAAATTAAAAATACTGCGCCCATGAGAATATCTAATTTAAAAAATCCCAAAGAACAAAATTGTGTGGTGCATATAAGCTTGTGATACTCTGAAGGTGAGGGAGTAAAATAGTATAACCACTTTGGAAGATAATTGAGAAGCTTTTAAAAAATTCAAGATCCATTCACTGCCTGACCTGGTTGTTCCATTCTTAGGCATTTACCCAAGGGAAATGAAAATACGTGTCTACACAAAAACTCATACAGAAATGTCTATTATAATTTTATTTCTAACATCAAAAACTGGAAACAAGCTGGGCATGGTGGCTCACGCCTTTAATCCCAGCACTCGGGAGGCTGAGATAGGAAGAGCGTTGTGAGTTCGAGGCTGCCTTGGGCTACAACGTGAGCGCAAGGCCAGCCTGAGCTACACAGTGTGATTCTGCCTCAAAAAACCAGGGCTGGGAGTTTGGCTTAGTGACTTAAGCACCTGTCCGACAGGTGCCAAGTTGTGAGTTCAATCCCTGGTGCTGAAAAAAAAAAAAAAAAAAAAACAACTGGAAACAACCTAGATAAATATATATCACCAACAGATGAATGGACAAGGCCATTGCAATATTCATACAGTAGCATACTACTCATCAGTAAAAAGGCATAATTGTTCCATTTATTGTCATAGATGAATCTCAGGATAATGAAGATGGTGGGTACCAGAAATAAGGAAAAGAAGTCCATATGTACTGCCATGTCTCCATTTCATTAAACTTTTATATACAAATTCATCTATAGTGACAGAAAGCAGGTAGATGCTGCCCGATGACAGAGGGAGATGAGGGGAGGAATGAATAAAGAATCATGAGGATACTTACATATTGTAATCCTAAATATTGAGTACAGTAACACAACTGTAATCCTTTCTCTAGTCTTCCTCACAATCCAAGAAGTTATATTTATAATCCCACTGATATGTTATTGGAATCCCGGCAAGTTAATTCCAATCTACCACCTCCAATGCAACCCACGGCAAGAATAAAGACACCAAGACATATTCCAAGTTAAGGGCAGCCAAAAGGCCCTGAGACCAATCCCCGTGAGGATGTGTGGACAAAGGCCTTGATCCTCAGCCTCTCCCAGAATTTATTATCTTGTGTAGAAAGGGGGTGGCTCAAGGATGAGTGACAGTGAGGATGGCGGGAACTCTGTGAGTCACTTGAGCTGGCTAGCCAGGTAGTGAAAAAGGCATCTCTGCAAAATGCAGAGATAAAGATATGCAGAGGGATCAATTTACATAACTCAATCAAGGTAGCAACTGAATTGTTTTTGGAGGCTGCTGCTTCAGTTTCTGATATGTAAACTTTGTGCCCTGGGGACTCATTGCCTTTTTCTCAAGGCTCATACCCAGTCGACATTCCTGGACCTCACTGGCTCCGCCATCCTGCTGTGCCTATATATTTTACAGAGAGTACTATGCGAGGAGGAAACAGGACACTGTCTGATGGCGTTAGAGATTACATACCAGTACCTGGGCTAGCCTTATTTGCAATGCTTAGAGCCAACTGAAGAGAGAAGGCAATACCATAGTCAGCTCTGTACATATCAGTATAAGGAAATAAATCTTGATATATTCAAAGTTGCACTCAAATTGCCTCTCACACTTACAGAGGTGATAGAAATTTTCACTTTTGGTGATATTTCACAGCTATCACAGTATGTCAATGCTGATCAAAGTATACACATTATGTAATTCAAGTGCAGTAAGGGCCATGCCTGGTCACTAATGACTTCACTTTGCTAGGCCAGAGATGAATCCCACTGAAAGCCATGTAGGATAAACCCTTCAGGATGCTATGAAGGGTGATTTTATTTTCCCGAGCAGGACCCATACATAAATTACTGGACAGCCCTGTTAAGTTACACTATAAAATAGATAATGCAAGAAGACAAAGTGTATGATAAGAGGGGAAAGTGTAACTGCTAAGCTAAATATAAATGCTCTCACCAGAGCCAGATAGCTTTAAGAGGAACCTTCACTGAAACGTGGTCAAACTCACACAATTGCCAGGAACACCCCTGAAGTGCCCATTGGCAGCCCCGGCTCTTGAGTGTGTTCATCCTCACAAGCCTCTGGGAGTGTGGACAGTTTATCCTTTTGGTCCCTTGCCTACAGTGTTATGTGCTACTCACTTCAAGTGTTACCTAGGAAATGGCAGTATAGGAATCTCTGATTGGTTCTGTTTTCCTCATTCTGAAAACTCCTGTATTTTAATCAGGGTATGTTATATCTGTGGGCTGTCTGCCATGTTGCTTTATTTCATCTATTATGCTTCTTTACATTTTCTACCATAAAAAAGTGCTTTTCCATCTTTATGTCTTATTAGCCCTTCCTGGTGTTTCTGATGTAGGTGGAGGTGTTTGACCCACCACTATTTTATAACAAAGAATCCTTGGTTAAGAAAAGAGAACATCTTCCTCTAGATTGCATGATCTCAGTGTCAGAGGCTCATGGTAAATGGAACCCAGTCTCTTGAAAACTAGTGGAAGGCTCTTTTTGGTCTGTGGATTGCCTCCAAAAGTACTTCAGAATTCAAGGACATAAAGAGTTGAAAGACTTTTAAAACTGGTTCAGTTTTATGATGGAGGAAGTAGGGCTCAGAGCTTGAGTCTCATAGAAGAATAAACTCCACGTCTAGGACTTTGACACACTTTGCTGAATCAGAGTGAGCCTTCCAGCCACCATGTTCTCAGTGGTCTTAGAGATTCTGCATAGATTGGTGCCATGGACGCTCATTTTCGGCAGCTGCTGGGTTAGGGTAACAAAAATGGAGCAAGAAAGGAAGATATGCTTGTTCCTTTCCACCTCCCCGTTACTCTTGGGACATCTGTGTATTCAAGGATACTGGTATTTATCAAAGACAGTGTGGTGTATCATGGTTTAATACTTATTCAAATGTGTCTGTACTTGACCTTGGGAAACTTAATCTCTTGGTACTTGTTTTTCCATCTGGAATGTGAGAACAAACTAAATTAGCACTTTGTTCCCTGTATGAGGTTTTGAGAACAAATTCTTATCTTTTGGATAAAGAAACATTTTTTAAAGGGAAATTATTTTTATGTACTTTCTTAAGTATAATATGAACAACATGATTCTCTTAAGATTCCTGGAATTTCTTTTAAGGGGAGTGTTATTGTTTATTGTTTAGCCAGTGGAGAGACTCATAGTGAATGCTTTATTTCCAAATCTTAGTGTGAAATATCCCTACTTATAGTAGGCACACAATACATCCTAGCACAGCAAAGCGGTGGAGAGTAAGTAATGAGGGTGCCTCCTGTAAGTTATTTGTGCTCCATCCTTCTTTCCCATGAGCAGTGCTGTTATTTTGGAATATTCTACTGGGATCCGAATATGAGCACTGGGTAACAAAGCCACTCGTGTTGCAAAAAATTAAAAAAATTGGATACTTGTCTAGGATGTAGTTCTGGAGCACTGTGTAGAAATTTTTAACCTTTTAGTAATCCTCTTAAAGTACAGTCTTGCATCATCCCAGCCCCTTGGGGGAGTGGAGAAATCCTGGGACCAAGGCAGCTGACTCTGCTCTGTAAAGAACTTTCAAGGACAGGCAGAACACGTGCAGGTTGGCGTCAGCTGTGAGAAGGGGCTCCCTGCCCTTCTCTATTATCTGTACACTTGACTGTTCCAAAGAGGCAGGAGGGTGAGTGGGGGGAGGGTTATAAGAGAAAGCAGCTGCCCAGAGTTGTGATCCTTGACACTTCTGCCCCTCTGTGGGTGAAGTTAGTGTTGGCCTAGGTTTTGTGTGCTAGTCTGCTGTTCTAGCCCACTCTCTCTCCCCGCTCCATGTGCTATTACCCAAATACCTCTCAGCCCCGCTTTAGCTGTATGTTTTGTGCTCTCTGACACTTCATGCTGATGCATGCAGTAGTTCTTAGCACACTGCAGTGTGATTTTTTTTGGTGGGGAGTCTACTTGTCTGAGTTTATACAAATAGACAAAAAGAATGGAAACTCCTTGAGGAACAGACTGGCAAGTCTTTAAAAAGCCGAACTGGCTGTCTTCCCAGAACCTGCAACACATACAAGGAGCTCAGCTGAGACTGGATAAATTCATCATGTGCAGGCCATTGGCTATGCTGGGTAGTCACTAGTATGGCTTGAGGGAGGGATATAAGCAGCAGGATTTTGTCTTGCAGGGAACTCCAGCCAAGCTGCCTGGATCCTTGCTGTAGCCACTCCGTCATCTCCATGTGGGAAGCACAGGCAGTCCAGGTGGCTGGTCCCAGACCACTCCCCCTGTTCACGGCCCTGGTATCTCCTCTGTACTGTGGTATTCATGATCAGAATGAACAGGTTTAATGGGAGCTAAATGAGTTTTACATTTATTTTTCCTTTTTAGTTCTAGCTCTTGGCATTTTTTTTTTTCTGTTTTGTTTTCAAAGTAAAAGTCGAAATATTCATTTGTGCAAGGAGCTGGCAGGGGTAATCTGCATAGGAGTGCGTTTTGCACTTTCCATGTTGTATGTTTAAGGGTTAGGTAGTTGTTCGGCTCTGGCCTCACCAACACTGCTATGCAGGTACTTCTGGGGAGCCCTGTATTTACAAGTCTGAGACACAATCCAGACTGGCTAGTGACTGGCAACTGGCGAGTGTTTTCAGGGTCACTTCCACCATGAATGTGAATTTGTCACCCAGTATGATGATCAGAAGTTCTCAACATTTCACCCAAACACTAGTCTAGGTGTTGCTTTGAAAGGATTTTGTAGATATGGCTGCATCTTTAATCAATTGGTGATTTTGTCCTTGATAATCACTTGGAAGACCTTAAGGACACAAGTGAGGTTTCCCTGAGGCAGAAGAAGTTCCACCTGTGGACTGCAGCTTCTGTTGGCACCCGAGCACCCAGCCTGTTGGCCTTCAGGACTTGGGAGTTCCCTCAACAGCCCCACAGTCATGTCAGCCAGCTCCTGGCAGTAAATATCTAAATCTGTATCTTCCATGAATGCCCTTTCTCTGATTGAACTTTGACTGACACAGCCAGAAATGTCTTTATATTTATTTTTAATTTTTTTTCCAAGATAGACATGTATATAATTTAAATGGTCGATTTACAAGGCTCATTGTGAAAAGTGATCCTCTCCCTAGAGGTGACCATTCATAACTCCTTTCACTTCCACATTTCTTGTTTTAAATTTCATGTGTGTAGTGTTGGGGATTGAACTAGCCTTGCATATGCTAGGCAAGTGCTCTACCACTGAGCTGCACCCTCAGCCCCCTCAACTTCCACATTCCTAAGCAACAAGCGTGTGTTGCTGCTGCTTTCAGTTACAGGAGTGACTTCGTGACTTTCTACTCTGAGTAGGGCTTTCCTCATCTCCATCATTGTTTCCTGTCTGGGTTGGGCACGCTCTAGAAATGCTCCACAGTTGCTCTGGGGTTCTGAGGATTCTTTCTGTTTTTCTCTCAGGAAGAATCTCTCTGCAACCTGCACCATTGTTTTTCATGATTTACCCTATTGTTTTTGAGGAATAGATCCTCCAATACCTTCCTGAGAACAGAGTTGGAGAAAACAAAAATGTTTGAGACTTTGAATGTCTGAGTATCCCATGCTTTAATGTATCCTGTTCTCATACGTTATATGATGGTTTATCTGGGTGGAAACGCTGGCCTCAAACTCATGGTAATCCTCCTGCCTCAGTCTCCCAAGTGTGCCACCATACCTGGCTATTTCTGATGTTAACAATAATTTTTAAGCATTTCCTTCCCTAGTAATCATTTTTGCTAAGTGACATCTTTCTATTTGTATTTGGTCTTTCATATTAGTAAATTTCCAAAAGTCTGGTGATTATTGAGAGATGTATGTATATGTATGTAAGTGTGTATACAGTAAGTCCCTGACTTATGAATGAGTTCTGTGCCAGATCATTCATAAGTTGAATTCATTTGTAAACTGACAAAGTGAGTCTTATACAATACACCTATGAAACTTTGCAACTTAAATGTTTGTAAGTTGGGGACCTACTGAATATACTGTATGTATTTGTTTAATTCTAAGGTAGGGGATTTTAATAACCTTGTATTTGGCCCTATGGGTGTATTTACAGGATATGTTAACTTAAACTGGGGAGAAATTGTCTTTATTTTCATTGAACCTCTGTTAGAAAATTAGCATTTTCTTCAATCATAAAATTAAGCAATAATAATAGTGGTATAGTAATATAAATAATAGTGTATGAGACTGTTATGACTTTGTCATCAAGGAAAATCATGTATTTTCACCTGATATTAGTTTTGGGAGATATCTCAAAATATTATTTGTGCTTATCATAACTTAAAATTATTAGATCTATCCGATTTTGCAATTCATTAACTGAGAAACATTTTATTACTACAGCATAATTTTTATATTCAATTAACCTTATGCTAATATAATTGACTGCTTTTGTAAGTCTACATATTTTATGCTATTTATGCAGTTGAAGTCGTTTTCTTTGTTCTCTTGGACTAGACAAATTCCCAGACAGAAGATAAATTCCCTAATGCTCTTGGCAGTGTGGTGGCCCTGTCCACAGTTTCTCCTGATGTTCCCTTTCCTTTACTCTTAGCGATGAGCTGTTCCCTCCCCTTCTGGAGCAGCAGCCATTCTAAGTGGGTGGAGGGAGTCTGGGCTTCTTTGTCAATGAATCCTCTTGCTTTGAGGCCCATCTCTTTTGCCCCATTCCAGGACTGGCTGGCAGCATCTGTTCCTGCACCTGGGGGAGCCGGGGGTGTGCCGGGACAGGTATTTCTCTACTTGCCCTCTCCGCCCTTAGGTTCCACCGCAGTTGCCATTGTCACGTGTCCTCCCTACCACACACAGTTTGATAGCTGTTGTGCTTTCCTTGGTTTCTTTGTCCTTTTGTGTTTATTCCTTTAAAAAAAAATTCTCTTGCTGCAATCTAGTAGACTTGCAAAAGCTGAACATGTGCATTCATCCTACTATCTTTCTATGGAATTCCTTTTGATTTTTAAGGCATTTTCAAATGTGTAAGAAAATAGTCTTAGAGCTGTGAGTTGTGTGTTTTTTTTCTCTTATTTGGCAAAAAAGCTGTCAGGCAACATTAGAGGAAGAGTCCCCTACATATTTTTAGGTAGATAGAGGGCAGTAGAAGTTCAAATGAACAGATGGGAGTTTGACTACCTTCAGTCTCCCTTACTGGCTATATGTCCTAACCTTAGAGTTAACCTTTATGTTTAGGGTCATAATTTGCACCGAACGGCGACTGTGGGGTGGTTATATCTAAAGTAAAATTAAACTGCATATTAAGCATTTAGAAAAGAGCCTCATCTCTAATTGGAGTCAACAGGTAGTATTGTAGGCTTGTATTACAATATCTGTTACTTGAGGCACTCTGTAGTTTGTCACTGGGGTGACGGTGTGGTGCCCATGTTAACATAGTGAGCAAAAGAAGGCAGCTGGGAGGTCTTATTCCTATTGCAAAGTAGATTATTCAGGGGCTGCGGTGCCCCCATGCTATGAGGGGTTTGCAGATGGGATGTGGTGTTTCATCCTGGTTTTGGGGAACCCTTTAAATGCCTCATGGTCGTTGGGGGGAAGGTATGAGCCTAGCCAGGGTAACTCATCTCACATTCCAGAGAAGCTCAGGAATCAGTACTTGTCTGATGCTTCACTTAACAGAAGCCAGGCTGCATCTTGGAGTAGCAGCCAAGTACCCGAAAGTGCCCATTTTGTCCCCAAGGAAGTCGTGGCACCTCAGCTGATACTGCTGCACCCTTCTCGGTGGCTTCCTGGGCCCTTACCATCACCCTCAGCTTCATGGTGCTGGGGAGCTGGCATCTACTCGCTTCACAGCATGACCAGGCCTCTCCATCTGTCTGTTGACCTCCAGTGACCCCAGGGTCCAGTGACTGCCTATCTGCTTATCTAAACATCAACAGTTGACATCCCTGACATCCAAGTGGTCTGACGCTAATTCAAAAATTGTGAAGCCATTGAATATGAATCCCTAGCAATCTGTCAATATAATTTAATAACCAGGGGAGCTTGAGGGCTTGTGCTTGGCATAATTTCCTCTACATCTGCCAGCTTTTCTCCTCAGCTGGGATTGGGGGAGGGTGGTGATGAAAAGTTTTGAGGGCAAGAGTGACTGTTTTAATTTCACCTGGGACCGTAAATCGATACTCATTTATTATTCAGCCAGCACTAGCATTTCCCTGGGTGACACTCGAACACATGTAGTGTCAGAATGGTTTGGAATTTGTCCTCATTAGGAAGGCGAAGGACGCCTCTTTGCAGGCATAAGCAAATGAGCTTCCACATCTGCCCCCTTACTGCCTTGCGTCTTATGAAAGGGAAACAAGGTCTGTGGGGAAGGTGTGGGGAGGTGGTCTGCAGACCTGGCCTCTGCCTGGTGTTAGTAGCCTAGAGTTCATTGTGACATAGAATTATAACTGCTGGTGTCACCTCTGATCAGGAATAAGCTCAGCATCACAGGTGACACCTGGTACTACTGAAAGAAATGTTATTTCTACACCAGGTTTTCCTGGGAGCAGTGTCCTGAATACGGATGCTTTGAGGAGAGACTGTCTGGGAAAATGGGAGTGGCGGCCAGGAGGAATAGGGGACCTCAGTGTCCCTGTGTTAGGAACTGCTACAGGCTGATGGCCAGCTAGAAACAGAAGTTGCTTATTTTATATGAAAATGAGAATCAGAAGATGGAATTGGATTTACAGGTGCTAACTCACATCCTCCAGGTGGTGCATGGGGTACTGGAGGGGAGCTGGTTGGAAGAGGTGCAGAGCTGTGGGGAGGCAACCTGACAACCGAAGTCTTGCTCCGTGATTGGACTGTACCTTTCAGCTGCCGTAGTCCTTGATGGAGGTGGTCTGATGTCTTCCACCTGCACTCGTTTTACTTTGATCTTGACCCAAAGGTACATCTCATGAAGGCTGATGGGCTTCTAAACAGGGGAAAAGGATTAGACACCATGATCTTTCTTTCTGTTTTATCATCTGTCCCTTGCATCAACAATTGCCCATCTCTTTTGCGAACTTAAATGTAAAATCCTAGTTTCAGCAGGAGACTCTTAGATTAAATGAAAAAAAAAAAAAAAACACCCCAAAACACAAAAACTACTTTTCATGGTGTGGCCTGTGAATCAAATTAGTAGATTAAGACACCAGGACCATACAAGACAAACTGTTGATATATTCACTGTCATGGATAAATTGCAAAAATATGTTGACGAAGTCTGATTTAAAATGCAAACGCTGTCATGCATGGGCTGCGAGGAGGAGAACCGACACCAACCACTTCCTGTGAGTTGGCCCCATTCGTGGGCCATGAGGAGGAGAACTAGATGCCAGTCCCTTCAGGTGCATGGGCTGGGAGACAAGAAGAACCAAGGTTTATGCCCCCCATCCCCAACCCCACCCCCGTAAGTAACTGGTTGATCCAGAGAAACACAGGCTGAGATGATAGCTATTGAGGTAAAATACAACTTAATGCTTATAGTGTTTAGTGTTACATTGACTCTGCAGACCTAAAGCCAGTAGTCTGATCATTTATTTAGAAGACAACAATACGCAGTAAAACATTTATGGGAGATCTCCTTCTGAAGGTGGTAGCCATTGTTAATTCCCTATTACCTTGTTTTAAAGTCCTGTATCATTTTTCACTGTTTTATTTGGTTTGGTTTTCTTCTTTTTTGTCTTGTTTGATTTCATTATATCTGATGCCATGGGCAGTTATTTCAAAGATAACAAGATATATTATGGTAGCCATTTTGGATTTACTGTTACCTTGTTTTGAAGTCCTGTATCACATTCATTGTTTTGTTTTTATGGGTTTTGTTCTCTTCTTTTTTGTTTGATTTTACTATGTCTGATGGTATGGGCAGCTATTTGGAAGACAACAAGAGGCATTATGGTAGCCATTATTGATTTCCTATTATCTTGTTTTGAAATTCTGTATCACACTATTTTATTTTGATTGGCTTTATTCTGTTTTATTTTGCTTTGTTTTCCCTTTAAAATAAAGAAAAGAAAAAAGGTAAAATACAAACATTGTATAATTCCATTTGTGTAAAATTCATGAATAGAAAGTTAATCCATGGTGATTAAAGTCAGAAAGTTACAGGGAGCTGGGAAAGGGAAATGAAATTTTCAGAGGAATAGTAATGTTCTGTGTTTTGTTTTGGGGTGATCACGTGCATTTCACCATTGACAAAACTAATCAAATCAAAGCTCCAAATTTTGTATCTTTATGTATATTATATTATATTATATTAGTATTAGTCAGTCTTTTGTCACTGTGTCTAAATATCTTTTAAAAATGTCTGATGGAGGAAAGGTTCATTTTGGCTGACAGTTCCAGAGGTTTCCACCTATGGTTGGCTGGTTCCATTGCTGTAAACCTGTGGCAAGGCAGAGACATCATGGTGGGAAGTCACAGCAAAGGAAAGCTGCTTTCCTCATAGTGTCCAGAAAGAGAAAAAGTCAGTGGGGAAGAGCTAGGGACTGGAAAGTGTCCCCAAGGTCATGCCCCCATGACCCACTTCCTTTAAGTAGGCCCCACCTCCTAGTAATGCCATCATTATACCTAGTAATGCCATCACCTCCATCAAATTATCATCTCATCAGCCACTCCACTAATGAAGTCAGAGCCCTATGATCTTATCACTTCCCAAAGGCCCATCCTTGAACACTTGAGCTTTTAATGGGACATGTTAGATCTAAACCGTGACACACATTTGTTGTGTCCGAATAAGACTATATTCATAATCTTCAAAAAACTGAATCTTTAGAGTTGTGCATTGGAAGCAGGGCATTAGTCACTCAGGTAGAATTTTAACCCTGAGATTTGATGAATTCAAGGTCCCATTTCCTTGTTTACTTCCTCTTGACCATTTGCCTGGTTATTCCTAGCTGCTCATGGCCTATATACTTGTCTACACCACTTATAGGTACTTCCTGCTTTATCTCCAGCTCACAGGGAAACATTTAGTTTGTTTCTAAATCAGCATTGTCCAATATAACTTTCTGTGATGATGGACATCATTGTATGGAGAGCTGTACTCTCTGATATAATAGCCAAAAGCCATATTAAACACTTGAATGTGACTAATCAAATGAGGAACAGAATTTTAAATTTCATTCATTTTAAATTTAAACACATGTGTTTTCATGAAAAAAAGTACTATTTTGAAACTTGGGAGGTGAGTTGGAATTATAATTAGGGACCACCTCATGGACAAGGTGCTATATGAGCAAAGAGAGAGAGCCATGTGAGTGTGTGGGACTTCCAGGCAGAGGGAATAACTGCAAAGGCCCTGGGGTAGGAGTGTGCCAGCCACATCTGAGGAACAAGGAGGAGGCTAAAGTGACTGAAGCAGAAGGAGAGATGGGTAGAGTGGTAGAGGCAAGGGCAGAGGAATCAGCTCTCTCTAGTTGGTTTGGTTAGTGTCGGCTTTCAGAGAAGACTAGGAAAAGACATTTTGCGGTACACCAGGTTATAGTGACTCTGATTCATCACTCACCAGACTCTACGTGAGGCAGTGCAGGGCCCCTGCATCTTCCAGGAGAAAAGCTGACGGGGGCCCTGGACTGGTTGCTCAAGGCCCCCTGAGCTAACGAACCTTACTGTAACAGATATCACAGGTCAGCACAAGACTTCACACCCAGCTCAGATTTTGTCAGCTCTCCACTAATTGCCTTTGAGTCCCAAAATTAGCCCTGTGGTTTTTGCCACATTCCAGCCTGGATTTAGATCATTGGAAGGGGTGGATAGCGTCAGGCCACAGGGGAGAGCTGGCGGGCAGCCGGGAGCCTTGCACTTGGACAACGCCCTATCTGTCCTTCTGTGGAGATGAGTCACCCCCACCTTCCTTTTCCAAGCCCCAGTGTCCTCACTGCAGCGTGAATTAGCTTCTCCCCAAGCCCTTCTCCATTTCTAATGTTGTGTGGTTTTAAGATCACCTCACGTTTATACATGAGAGAAGGGATGTTCTCTCTTATCTTGTTGTCGTCAGCCTTGGGGCCCCAAGTGTGACTGCTTTCTTCGGTGAGACAGGATTCATGTTAGCAAAACCATAGAACCACTGGGGTCTGTCTTGTTCTTGGGACTCCTCTTTAGCAAATTGATTCCATCAGGGTAAGGAGTATCATGGGCTCCAGGAGGGGGGATGTTGAGAGTAGGCTGAGATGGCTTCTCCTAAGCCGCCTTGAAATGTGGGTTGGGGGATTGCCACAGGGGCTGCTGTAAGAGACTACAATAGACTGAAAGGTGAGATCTCTTTTATGAACGTTATTATTGCCATTGGTGAGAGCTTCATCTTCATTGACCCCACCTCCTCATACCATCACTATGGGATTAGGCTTCAACAAACGCATTTTGGACAAACACAGACACTGAGCTGCGCAGGCTGTCAACACCCTTGCGACAGGCATGGTGAGGGCTGTCCAGCCTTGCTGGCACGCACCCTGGCAGGCAGGGAGGAGAGGGTATGTACAGAGTCGGCCCAGGTCTGGTATCTTGGAGCATGAGGCAGCCTTTGCACATCTGTTCAACCCCTCTGCCTTTACCAAAAGTTCAGTCTTGCCCTCATTGATGACCTGCTTCCCTCCAAAAGTCCAGACTAACAGCAGAGACTCAGCACTGTCCCTAGTGCCATATTTGTACTCCAAGACACATTTCAGCATCTAGTTGATCATCAATAAGCAAGTCAGCTTAGTCCTCTCCTTTCCTTGCCCCCAGTAGCCTAAGAATGTCTTCCCCGAGTTAACAGTTCAACCTCATGGTCACGGCTTTATTGAGTCTGGCTGTGGTCTGAATGTGTGTGCCCTGGCATATCGCATGTTGAAATCCAAACCTCCAAGGTGATAGTATTAGGAGGTGGAAGCTTAGGGAAGTGATTGTGTTGTGAGGGCAAAGCCTCACAAATCAAATACTTCCCTTATAAACAAGACTCCAGAGAGATCCCTTGTCCTTTCTACTGTGTGGGGACACAAGGAGGGGCGTCATCTGTGAGCAAGGCAAGCCCTCGTCAGACACTGAATCTGCTGGTGCCTTTACCCATGATGTTCAAGCCTCCAGAACTGTGAACAATAAATGTTTTTCTTAAAAATTTATGCAGTTTTTGATTTATTTAAAAATACCAATCTTTTTTTTTTATTTAAGCAAAAAAAAAAAAGAAAGACATATAACAAAGACAACAAGCAAAAGAGACAAACAAACGACTAGAGTAAATGCACAACAGTAACATTGCAGGTTTACAAAACAGAATGATAGAAACTTGACAATAGTTGCAATATTGCATATTGTTATCTTTAAAATGGTTACTTACATTAACAGATATAGACATGTAAAATTGATCTAATCATGAGTATTAATTGTTCTTTCTCAATAACGAATACATTCAGCAGTGTTCATTTTAGTTATCTTACATATACATATACAGATTTATATCTTTTCTTTTTCCCTTTTCTCTTTCCCCCTTTTCCATTCCCAATTACTTTTGCTCTTCGAGCTGCTTTTTACCCTTACATAGTATTTATTATAGATTTTGGATCATATATACTTTTTCCGTTTCTTACACTAGGGAGACAATATGGTATTTACACATGTGGGTTTGATTTATCTGACTTATAAGTATGGTCTCAAGTCGTGACCATTTACTTATAAAAGTCTCAATGCAATCTTTCTTAATAGCTGAATAGTACTCCATTGTATAAAAATACCACATCTTTTTTTAACCATTCTTTGATTGATGGGCACTTGGGTTGTTTCCAAGACCTGGCTATTACAAATTGGGTTGCTATAAACATGGGTGCACAAATATCACTGTGGTATGATGTTTTCAATTCTTCTGGGAAAATGCCCAGAAGTGGGATAGCTGGGTTGAATGGGATCTCTAATCCTAGCTTCTTGAGGAATCTCCACACTGACTTCCACAGTAGTTACACCAGTCTACACTCCCACCAATAGTGGAGAAGAGTTCCTTTTTCCCCACAGCCCCTCCAGCATTTGTTGTTGGTTGATTTTTTACTCTTGGCCATTCTTTCTGGAGTGAGAGGGAATCTCAGTGTTGTTTTAATTTGCATTTCCCAAATGACCATTGATGTTGAACATTTTTTCATATATTTATTTGCCATCTGTATTTCTTTCTCTGAGAAGTGTATATTCATCTCAGATGCTCATTTTTGGGTTGGGTCCTTGAATTTTAGGGGCCTGATTT